>JAJMSD010000001.1:22906-174978 GCA_030558265.1 [Candida] pseudocylindracea
GTGTCCCAGATCGGCGACGGCCAGATCCAGGCCACCACCTCCACCGCGGCCTCCGTCGCCAAGACCTCTGCGGCAGCCGTCTCCCAGATCAGCGACGGCCAGATCCAGGCCACCACCGCCACGTCCTCGACGGCCGCCGTGTCGACACAGTCCGAGGCCGGCGCCCCCCTCGTCCAGGGCGGGGCCCTCCTTGCCCTCGCCGCTGGCTTGTTGGCGTTGTAAGCGGCCCATCACACCCGGCGGCCGCGCCGCCCCGGTCCATAGCTCCAACGCGATCCACTCGGTCTTTTCCACCCGCCGTGCTATATTTAGATCTCTGCCGTGCGCCATCCGAGTCACGATGACGCCATGGCGCGCCACGCGTGCAGCACTTGCCCAAACAAGCCATCCGTTTTCTGCGCCAAGCCACTACCAAGCACGGAAGCCCCGCACGCAAGCACCAATGCCGTGCCGTCCACGCCCCGCACGCCCGCTGAAACTGCCTATATAAGGCGCCGGTGCTGCCTCTCCCTGCCACCCACCAATGCAGTTCACCACCTTCTCCGTCCTCTCCGTCGCCACCCTCGCCGCGCTTGTCCAGGCCGCCTCCGAGGAGTTTGGCATCATCATCGGCGCCACCGGCACCCAGTGGCACCTCCAGTCGCTCGGCATTGACGGCGACAAGTTGAAGCTCGGCTCCGAGTCCACCTTCCAGGTCGAGGACGACGGTCTGTTGAAGTCCGGCAGCCAGTACGTCTCCATCGGCAGCGACGGCGTTGTCGCCGTCGGCTCCACCCCTGTTGGCGGCTGGTCCATCACCAACGGCTACGTGCTGCACAACACCGGCTTCTACTTCGACGCCAGCAACTACCTCACCACCGTTGCCCCCTCCGGCACCACCCGCTCCGTCGGCCTCCTTCCGTACTCTTCCTCCGGCAGCCGCGTGCCCGACTTCACCCCCTCCGGCGCAGCCTCCGGCGCGGCCTCCGGCGCGGCCTCTTCTGCGGCCTCCGCCACCGCCTCCTCCGCCGCCCCCACCACCGTCGCCACGAAGACCACCGCTGCCCCCATCTCTCAGATCGGCGACGGCCAGATCCAGGCCACCACCGCCACCCCCGTGGTCGTGTCCCAGATCGGCGACGGCCAGATCCAGGCCACCACCTCCACCGCCGTCTCCGTCTCCCAGGCCGAGGGCGCCGGCAGCATTGCCCAGGGCGGTGCCCTCGTGGCCTTTGCCGCCGCCATCTTGGCCTTGTAGCTTCCCTAATATACCATGTTGTCTGCACCAATTTCCCACCGCACCCACCCAACCCCCGCTGCTTCCGATGGTGTCGCAGCCCGCCTTCACGCGCATACGCGCCCGCGACCTCCAGCTCGAGATGGACGCGCTTGCGCTGCCCAAGCTCCTGGCGCTGGCGCTTGCGACCGCCCGGCTCGCCGTGCTCCGCAAAATCCACGCCAACGTCAACATGGCCACGCCCGATATGGCGCGCTTGGTGCCCCTGGTGCTCCAGATGATGGACACAGACTTGCCCCTCGAGGCCCGCAAGATCTGCTACAGCTTCGTTGCCGGCCACTTGGCTCTGCTGCCCGACAGCGCCCCCCAGGCCTTGCGCTTGCTCATGCCCGTCATCACCGCCAAGGACACGGGCTACGAGACCGTCTTGGTGGTCCGCTGCGTCTCTGCGGTGCCGCTCCAGCCCGTGGCCGAAAAGGCCGCCCCCCATTGCGTGCGCCTCACCCGTGCTTCGGACGAGCCGGTGCAGCGCGCCGCCGCGTACGCGCTTGCACGCATTGCCAGCCACCTGCCCGAAGTGGCCACGCTGCATCAGTTTGTGGACGAGCTCAACCGCTTGTTGTACAACGACCGCCCCTCCGTCGTGGCTGCCGCGCTTGCCGCCTTGAGCGACATCACCGAGCACCAGCAGCAGTTGGAACTCACCATCGACGCCGACCATGCCGAGCACTTGGTGCTGCTTTTGGACCGCCATGGTGCCAGCGGGGTGTGCTACGTCACCACCGCCTTGCTCCTGTACACCCCGGGCTCGAGCAGCGACGCACAGCACATGGTGAACCAGCTCGTGCCGTTTCTCCAGCACCAGAACGCGGGCGTGGTTCTCAACACCCTCCGCAGCGTCGTGTACATGTTGCACTATGCCCCCGCCCATGCAGGCCAGCCCTTGGCGCCCCGTATTGGCGCGGCGCTTGTGCACCTCCTTGCCCGGCCGCTGGAAATCCAGTTTCTCGCCTTGCGCAACGTCATCCTTCTCTTGCTCTCGCAGCCCCGGTTGGTGCATCTCGAGGTCGAGCTGTTCTTCTGCCGCTACGACGACGTCTTGTACGTGAAGGACACCAAGTTGGAGATCATCTACCTCCTTGCCCGCCCCGACAACCTCCGCCTGGTGCTTCGCGAGTTGGAGGAGTACGCCACCGAGGTCGACCCCGCCATGGCCCGCAAGGCAGTGCGTGCCATCGGCAACCTCGCCGTCAAGATTCCCGAGGGCGCCGCTGCGTGCGTCGAGCTTCTTCTCGATCTTGTTGCCACAGGCCTTCCACACTTGGTCCAGGAGTCCGTGCTGGTATTCCGCAACGTCCTTCGCCGCTACCCCAACCAGCACCTCCACGCGCTCCCCCTCGTCGTCGAGTTTGCCGACGTGGTGGGCGCACCCGACGAGAGCGGCAAGAGCCACGCCGAGGCCCGTGCCGCCCTCGTGTGGATTGCCGGTCAGTACGGGCTGCAGATTCCCAACAGCAACGCGCTCCTCAAAAGATTGAGCCTGGACTTTGTGCTGGACCCGCCGGGCGTTCAGCTCGCGATCCTCACTGCCACAACCAAGCACTTTGTCACATCGCTCACGCCCGAGAGCGAGGAGCTTGTTGTGCGGGTGCTCAAGCAGGCTACCGAAGAGTGCAGCGACCCCGACATCCGCGACCGCGGCTTCTTCTACTGGCACCTCCTCCTGGCATATCCGCAGGACACGCACCAGGACCGTGCAAAGGCAGTTGTGGCGAGTGACGGCGCCCCCATCAGCTCCGACCCCGACAGGCTCGAGGACGAGGTGCTCGACGAGTTGGAGCTCAACATCGGCACCCTCGCGCTGGTGTACCTCAAGCCCGTGGCCCTGGTGTTCCGCCTTGCCAAGCCCCGCACTTTCCGCCCGTCGCCAGCCTTGGAGACCCGGGACCGGCTGCCGGAGAAGGACCTCCCTTCGTTGGGCCGCCAGATCTCGCCCATCAACGACCCGCTGGTGCGGACAGCCAACAAACAGGCGTTGCGTCTGCACGGGGAGAGCGACGACTTTGTCGAAACCAGCATCGCCAAGCCTCTCCCGCGCCGCCTGCAGCTCCTCAGCCGCAGTATGAGCATGTTGCGCGGCAAGTGATGTCCGTACCGGCCCAATGCCCATTGGAGAGCCGTCCCAGTGCTGTCGCAAAGCCGGTGCCGGCGACGGATCACTGTTCTTGCTTCACCACCAGCCGGCTCACGCCTGTCAGCTTCACCTCGATGATCTCCACCTCGTCTGCCATCGGCACCAAGCCCTCCACCAAGACGCACGTCTCGATCTTGAGGTCGGGCATGTTTGGCTCGGGACCGTCCTCCACGGCGTGTGCCTCGGCCCGCTGCCCCAAGATCATGTGCAACACCACCAACGCGCCGCCCTTCAGCAACACAAGCAGCAGCTCCGTGCAGTTGGGTGCCGCCACGCACTCGGGACAGCCGTAGTCGCAGCAGCACTCCGCCACGCGCTCGAGCGCCTGCTGCAACACATCGTCAATGTTCTCGAACGCCTTGGCACAGAGCCCCGAGCCGAACCGGCCGCCATGCGCGTCCCGGAACACCAACCGCGCCGGTCGCTTGCGCGCCGTCTCCCGCAGCGAAAACTCCTTTTCAGGCGCCTTGCACTCCGTGCCGAGCTCCAGCGGCGAGCTGAAGACGAACAACGGAAGAATGCTCATTATGGCGTGCTCGGCTGCGTGGATGGCGCCCGCGAGCAGCAAGTGCTTCTCGCGGAGCACGTCGAGACACTCGCGCGAGAGATCGATCCACATCCCGCGCAGGCTCGTCACCACCGGCGGATTGTGCACCTCCACCGCGTCGAGAATGCGGTTGTGCTTGTCCACCTTGAAGAAACCAAACACCACCAGGGTCTGGCGCACCGCTCCGAGGTACACCGGCACGTCGCTCGCCACCCGCAACAGCCGCACCGCCTCGATACGCACGGGATCCACGTCCGTGTAGTCGCGTTGCTTTGTGACCCAGTCCACCTCCACGCGCTCGATCTTGGCGTAGTGGTCCTCTGCATTGAACTCGCGCACAATGTACGGGAAGCCCTGGTGGATGAAGATCCCGCCCTCGTAGAGCGTGAAGGCGGTCCGCAGCGCCTCCACCTGCTCAATCACCACGTTGCGGCTGTTGGTGGTGTCCACCACAGCGAACATCTCCTCGTCCATTGCCCGGATGTTCACCAACTGCGGCGGCCACGGCATGTACCGTCCGTGCGGGTGGTAGCCGTAGTGATCGTGGTTCAACCGCGGGAGCACCTTGAGCATCAGTGCGCCGAACCACCGCTCGTCCGACTCCTGGAGCGGCAGCTCGAACGCCGCGCACTGTGCATGGCTCTCCACCACCAACACGTTGTCGAGGTCGATTGCCAAGTCTTGGCACGCCTCCGCCACCAACTCCTGCGGATGGCGCATGTAGTGCTGGTTCACGGGGTCGTTGGCCCCCACGACCCACGTGAGCGAGTCCTTGGAGCGCCGTCCCGCACGCCCGCTCTGCTGCCGGAACGACGCCGTCAGCGTGGGAAAGCCACACACAAGCACCGCGTCCAAGCCGCCAATGTCAATGCCAAGCTCGAGGGCGTTTGTGGCAATCACCGCCTTCAAGTTGCCCTTGAACAACTCTGCCTCGATTTGCCGGCGGTCCAGTGCCGCGTATCCCAGCCGATACGCCATCACCTGGTCCGCAAGGTCGGGCGTCTCCAGGTGCTTGAGCAACAGCCGCACCTCCTTCATGAGCAACTCGCACACGCGCCGCACCACGCAAAAGGCGATCGTCCGCACATTGTGCTGCATCAAGTGCACCAACGCGTGTGCCAGCTCGGCGATGAACAGCTTGCGCCCCAGCAGCCCCTCGAGCGCTGGCGGGTTCCACACAACCACGTGCTTCTCGCCCGACGGCAGCCCGTCGTTGTCCACGTGCACCACCAGCTCGCGGTCCACACCGCACACCGTCACCATGTGCTCCACCGGCAGCCGCAACGTTGCCGAACACAGCACAAACCGCACCTGCTCGTTGCCGTACATGTGGCACACCCGCGACATGCGCCGCATCACCATGGCCACGTGCAGCCCAAACACCCCCCGGTACATGTGGAGCTCGTCCACCACCACGTAGCGGAGCCGGTCCAAGAACCGCTGCCAGAAAGCGTGCGCCGGGAGAATCGCGCTGTGGAGCATGTCCGGGTTTGTGAACACCACCAGCGCCTTCGCGCGGATGTCCTTGCGCTCCTCGCGCGGCGTATCGCCGTCGTACGTGGCCACCACATGGTGTGCAAGCCCCGGGATTGCGCTGATGAGCTCCTGGAACAGCCGCCGCTGGTCCTGCGCCAACGCCTTGGTGGGAAAGATGTAGAGCGCCGTGGCGTGGGCGTCCTGTTCGAGCGCCTGGAGTACCGGGAGCTGGTAGATGAGCGACTTGCCCAGCGCGGTCAGAGTCGAGACAATCACGTTGTGGCCGTCGTGCACCGCGTTGATGGCGTCTGCCTGGTGCAGGTAGAAAGTGGTGATGCCCTTGGTTGACTCGAGCGCCTCGGCAATGGCCGGCAGGAGGTCGCTGTCGAGCTGCCCGTACAGCGGCGCGTGCAGTGGCACCACAATGTGTCCGCCGTCCACGATCTGGTTGTCGAAGAAGGAGGCGCTCGGGAGAGCCTCCACAAGCGCCGCAATGGACGGCCGCCCCGACGCGTCCTGGTCCCGCGCCTGCGCCCCGCGTGTGCGCTCGGCCATGGCCTGCACCGGGTCGGCGTACTCCGGAAGGGCGGGGAGACGTTCCCGTGCCATGCCGTCGAGCACGCTCCAGGCCTCCGCCCCGTGCTCGGTGACAAACGACTGGAGCCGCAGCCGGAACTTGGCCTCGCGCGCAACAATGAGCTTGCGAACCAGGGCGGGGTTGTACGACGGCGGTGCGTGGCCCACGGGGGCAGGGCCCTGCTGCGCGGTCCGCAGAAGCTTCCCGTCAGTAAAGTCAACCACAAGGAGGTGACGATCCCGGGCGTCGTCCTTGAGCTCGAACATGTCTGTGTCGGCAGGACGTGCGCCGTGGCGCTCGTCATAGCGCACGCTCAGCTCAAAGACGCTGCTCTCGTGCACGTACTTGAACTCCACGTCGCGCGGCAAGAGGGCGACGATGCGCGCCACGTCCACGGGCTCGAGCGGGCGGCCAAGCGCCTTTGCCACCCCGTCGCGCATCACGTCGAAGGTCGTCACGACATGCTTGCGCAGGAGAAGAAAGGCGTGGTAGGACTGGAGCCGGAAGTAGACGCGGTCGAGCTCGGCAAACGGCGGCGGGAGATCGGGTGCTGCGCGCTTGGCGGGACCGCCGGCGGGACCGCTGCGACGCTTCATGGCGGAAATCGAAAACTGGTGCGATTAAAAACACTAGGCACGGCAATCTACTTGCTCCCGTCGCCGTTGGTGGCGTCGCGGCGCAACTCGGCCGAGTCGGTGGTGCCGCTCACGTCCTCCTCGATCAACTCGCGCACATCCACGTCCATGTCGTCGGCCACCTGGGTCAAGGTGGGCATCTCGGACATGCCGTACACAGCGATCGCGGCAATGCCGAGCACACCGGCGAGGCACAGGAACGTCATGGCAATGATGCCCTTCTTGGTGAAGCCGGCCGGCAACGGCTTGACCTGCACGTTCTCGCCCGTGAGGTCCAAGTAGTTCTCGGTGTTCGCGGCGGCGTTGCCCGCGGTGGGCACGCCGGCCGACTTGCACGCATTGAGCCACAGCTCCGACAAGGTCTGCTCCTGGATGCCGGCGGGGTCCTCAATGAAGACGGCCGCGAGGCCCTGCAGCAAGTGCCACTCGATGTGGCAGTGGAAGTACCACACACCAGGGTTGTCCGCTCTGAAGCGGATGCGGAAGTACAGCTGCGGGCGCACGTACAACACGTCGCGGCGCATGGGGTACTCGGGCTCCTCGTACTCGGCGCTCGCGTTCCACGGCACCGGCCCGGCGGCATCGCTGAAGTCGGGACCGCGCTCGATGACCTGGAAGGCGTGGCCGTGGAGGTGGAACGGGTGCTTGCCGGTGTCGTTGTTGTTGAGGACAATCTCGATGATGTCGTCCTTCTCAAGCACAAAGGCGTTGGTGTTGGTGCCGTACACGGTGGCGTCCGTGCAGTCGTTGCCACTGGTCATCACGGAGGTGAGCACCGGCACCTTCGGCTGCGTGAAGGTGATGTTGTTGAAGAATGCGTAGTTCACACCGTTGCCCAAGTTGTCCATCACCACGTCGAGGGTCACGCGCAAGTCGGGCTCGCCCAAGTTCTTCTCCGCCTCCACAGGCTCGAGGTAGAAGTCGTCAAGGAACTCGGTGTCCGGGTACGCAAGCTCGCCAGGCAACTCCGCGCTCTCGTTGTACACGATCCAGTTCGTGGAGTTCACCACAAGCGACGCCGGCTGCGTGTCCAACATGTCCGTGTCGATCGCCTGCATGAAGGCGTAGTTCTTGTCGGTGGTGTTCTTGGTCTCGATGAGCACCGTGTAGCGCTGCGCCACCGTGATGTACACCACGTCCGTCTCGTTGGGCTCCACGTAGATGCCGTCCACCTCCACCACCTTGAAGGTGTGGTCCTCCATCCACAAGTACTGCAGCACAAACGCACCCACGTTGACGATGCGCATCAAGTAGGTCTTGCCAGGCTCCACCTTCCACGTGCCGTTGCGCGTGTCGTTCCAGAGCGTGCTCTGCGGGATGGGCTCGGCACCGGTGGGGTTGTAGCGGTTGAGGAAAGACAAGTCCAACACGTCCAGCAACTCGTGGTACCACTCGGAGATGGTGAGCACCACCTCCTCGTCGTAATCGTACGGAAGCGTCGCGTTGTGGATCACAAACGCGCCGCGCATGCCGTCGCCGTACTGGCCCTTGGTGTGCGAGTGGTACCAGAAGGTGCCGATCTGGTCCGGCACCGTGAAGTTGTACACCATCAGCTCGCCGGGCGCAATCGGGCACTGCGTGATCATCTCCGGGCCGTCCATCTGGTTGCTTCCGTTCTGGAAGAGACCGTGGAAGTGGAGCGACGTGTTGTGCACCGGAAGCATGTTCGTCACGTTCACAATGAGCCGGTCGCCCGTGTTCACCTCGATGTTGGGCAACGGCCACTGGTTGTTGAAGCCCACCACCTGGCGCTCGTAGAGCCCGTCCGGGTTCGCCGTGACCCACGTCACGTTGAAGTCGTACGTCACGGTCTTGGCCAGCGCGATGGCCGCAAAACACGCAGCAACCACCAGTCTTCCGAGCATGTCGTTCGCGTGTGGGGTTGCCACGGCTGAGGGCGCACCCCCAATTTATAGTCTGCGGGACCTCGTGCGAAAAATCGGCGCCATGCGCCCAGCGATGCGGCTCCCTGCACCCGCATGCTTGTTTCCCACGCCCACGACCAGCATGCAGATCAATCAGATAAACGGCTCGGCGCCGAGCCGGGCCCGCCTGCGCCCCACGCGTCTGAGCACGCCGGCCGGTCGCGGACCCCGGCACTCGCGCCGGCCACGGCACCCGTCCCGGCCCCGCAGGCCCGCCTCACCCTCATCTACACGCGCGGTGCATCGGCCCGCAACACTACGTTTTCGCAAGGCCGATACATCCCCGACTGCGTCTGCGCGCGTCGCGCCGCGCAGCACGATTGGTGGCTTTTGCTGCAGCACCGTGCACCCGCCAAGAACCGCCGCCAAGACCCAGCAATGCCGGGCTCGCAGCTGCCCCGCTTTCCCGGCACACGCCAGGCTTAGCCAGGCACGGCTGCCGCCCGAGGCCCCGGCGCACCCCCGCGGCCCGCGTCCCCTCGCGCCCGCCCTCCTCGCTCACACCCGGCCGCCGCTGCCGTCCTGCACTCCGACGCACCAGCTCTGCGCGTGCTGACGTTTACCAAGGGCCCACGGAATCCCGTCCGTTTGATTGGCTGTCTCGGGTAATGACTCGTTCCGCCGCGTCGCCGGCTGCAGCCCGGACACGGCTGCCATTGGCTGTGCGCTCGCGCGCCGTCACGAATGCATGCCCCGACGTTGCGACGCCGACCGCGCACGGACCGCCCGGCACGGGCAGCCTGGCAGCGCGGACCGCAGGACGGCGTCTGCTATTTGTAGTGTCCCGCCGGGCGAGCAAATATACACCGAAACGGCGCCGCGGCGCGCACAATACACCCGCTTGGGCCCTGCCCGCCGGCCCCAGAGCACCGTGCCCCGGCCTACGCCTCCCGGTGGTAAAGCACCGCCCCCGCCGCGCTCCGGATCGCCAACAGCCGCAACAGACTTGCGCCGCCGTCCTCGCCCCACACCAACTGCCCCACCTGCTCCCAGTGCATCCGGTGGTGGTGCGGGTACCGCCCGGGCGACCCCACCACAAGCTCGACCGTGCAGAACAGATGCAACATGCTCGAAAACTCCCGGAGCCCGCACGCAACCGCCGTCCACGGGTCCGTCTTGGCGTCGAGCGGCACGTTGCGCGGTGCCAGCCGGTACGGCCGCAGTGCCATCACCACGTCCGGCACCCATCCGCTCACCCCCACAAACTCCAAGTGCTCGAGCGTCGGGTTGCGCTCGTGGAGGTGCTTGAAGAAGTTCATGTAGCTGCTGTAGCCGGCCCAGAGCCCCACCGCCTCGGCCATCTGCAGCTCGGGCGGCGGCAGCTGCGGCAGCCACCGGAGCCGGAGTGCCAGCATCGTCTCCACGTGGTTCGCTGTCGAGCCCACCATGTGGAAGAACGGCGACGAGAGGTCGATCGTGAGCCGCGTGAGGCCCTTGAAGCTCGAAATGAGCACCAAGTCCTGGATCTTGCGGAGCAGCGCCAACCGGAGCCACCGACACCGCTGGAAGTACAGCAGCACCAACAGGAGGTTCGTCATCTTCACCACGCAGCCGTGGAGCGTGAGCGTGCGCACCGGCAGCCCGTACTCGCTCACGTCCGCGGGCTCGAGCGACAGCTTGCGCCGGAGGCCCGGCCGTGCGGGGACGCTGCCGCTGTCCGGCGAGTGCGACAGCCGCGTGAGCTTGCGGCCAACGGACAGAAAGAAGCGCGACGACGAGTCGCGCTCCCTGGGAGCAGAAACGGCCATCTGCAACTGCGGAAGCTTCCCGTGGCGGTCCACCATCGCCATGCCTGGCACGCGGGTCACCAGCTCGTTGTCGATGATCATGTTGGAGAGCACCAACTCCTCGACTAGCCCAAACGGCGAGAGGAGGTTGTTGCGGAACGGCACATGCCAGCCCTGTTCCAGCACAAGCGTGAGCAGCTGGAGGCGCTCGGGACAGTCGTCGCCCAACTGGTACGCGACACTGGTGTCCAGCGGGAACTGGAACTTGGGGGAAATGTCCGTCACCTCGACGTGCAACTTGGGGCCGTCGATGCGGGCCACGCCAGCGCAGCACTCCACCAACATGCGGGCAAGCAGATCGCCGTACTGCTCGTTGATCGAGTCGATCACCAGCGAGCGGCCGTTGATCCCGTCCAACTTGTACGAGTAGCAGTTGCCAATCAGCATCAGCTCCAGGTTGATGCTGTTGTTGACGGGGCGCGCCACCACCACGGTGCGGAGACCGCGCAAGAGCTTGGGGTTGCGGCGCACCAGCTTCAGAAAGTGCACCACCAGCAGGTGCAGCGGCAACACCACCTCGCGGTAGAGCGCGTGGTGGGTCGTCACGAGGTAGAGGTGGCGGCAGGTGAGCGTGAGCGCAAGCCAGTCCGCAAGCAGGAGCTGCGAAAGCACAATCACCAACACCTCCGTGGGGAGCGAGAGAAGGTGGTGCGGGCCGTACTCCGGCGTCTCGTTCTTCTGCAACCGCTTCCGCCGGCCAATCACCTGGAACCGCCGCATGGAAAACCGAGTGATGGAGCGGGCCGGTCCTGCACCCTGGAGCCCATCGCCCGGCTGCAAAAGAAAAGGCGACGCCTTGTGTGCGCCACAGTGCGCCACAGCAGCCGCGCGGCCGCGCGGGCGCCGGTGGCTGGTGCGGTGGCACGACGGCACGCCGCGTGGCGTGATGGCGCGGCGCGGTGGCGCCACGAGGGAACGTGATGTGTGCATTGCTGTCTAGTACACAAAGCCAAGGATCTTGCCCGACACGTGCTTGCGGTGCGCCTCCTCGTGGTCCATGATGCCGGCCGAGGTGGTGAGGATCACGTAGCCAAACTGTCTGGCGGGCAACAAGTTCTCGGTCCACTTCTCGACGTCGCCGATGCGCACGTTGAAGCGCGGCGAGATGACGCCGCACTTGTTCAAGCGGCCGTTGAGCTGCACCACGATCTTGCCGCTGCGGTGGTCGTCAATGTACTCGAACTCGCCGATGTAGCCTGCAGTGTTAGTAGCTGGTGCGCACACGGCCGCGCGGAGGCATGTAGAGAGACAGTAAACAGGCACCGCGTGGGGGGCGCTGCGCCCGTGTAAGAAGCAGTTCTCCGTTGATCTCCCGGACACTTAAAAGACAGCACGGGACTGAGCTCCGATCATGCCATCCAGTTATCAGCCCGGTGTAGGGGGGCCTCCGCGCACACTCTGGGGAACACATACCGTGTCTCTGCATCACCGTCAAGAACTTGACAATCACCTTGGACAGCGGGCGGATGAGCACCTGCCGCTTGCCGGTCTTCTCGGCGTTGTTGATGGCGTTGAGCGCGTCGGCAAGCACAGAGGTTCTGGTCATCTGCGGGTGTGGTTAGTACAGTGCCCATGAGTGTCCCGCCTCAGCAGGAGTCATGGGCATGGGGGGCGCGGAGGGCCTCGGCTCGCTCCACCACCCCCCCTCCGGAAACGTGTCGCCGGACGCCGGCACGGCCCCCGCCAGGCACCAGACACATGCATTGTGCCCGGGGTCTGGCTTGGGCCCCGCCGGACCAGCGAGGTCTGCCGGAGGGACAGAGCTCCACGACAAAGCGCGCCGCGTACCGTGTGTGGGGCGTGGCGCTGAAAAATCTGCCGCCGCCCAACTTTTCCCTGCCCGGTTACCCGGCCGGCGTGCGCCCACCGGCCAACACCCGGGAGGGGACGGGAGGGGAACGCTGTCAAGCGCTGCGCCGTCCCGATTGGGCGCGGCGCGATTGTTGAGCTGCGATGCTTATCGCGCCCGGGCGTGCCCGAGCCTGCCGGCGGCGCGTGTGCGGGCGGCGCACACGGGCGGCGCACACGGGCCTCCCGCTGCCCACGGGCCTGCCGCGGACCGCCGCCCGCGGGCCTGCCGCCGCCCGCTCGCCCCACCCTCCCCTCTGTTTGCGCGTTTTTGTCGGGAGGGGTAAGTGAGGGGATTGTCGTACGCCAAACGACGCGCCTGCGCCCCCAGCCGGCGGGTATATAAACGGCCTCGGACTTGTCTCCGCCGCCCGCCATGTTCCGTTCCTCGTCCGCCATCCTCAAGAAGCTCGAGCTGTGCCGCGCCGAGCCCGTGCCCGCGCCCCGCTCCACACCCCGCGCCTACCTCGGCTTGTCGCCCGCCTTGTTTCTCGCCGGCGGCGTCGGCTTTGACGAGGCCAGGAGCGAGCGCGGTGCCCTCGCCGCCGCCCTCGCTGCCGCCCCCGCCGCCGTCCGCCGCGACGAGACCGCCCGCGAGTTCTGCCTGCAAATGTCGTACTACGAGTACTTCTAGCGCCCGTCATTTTATTTAGCATCGGAGCAGGGTCTCCATAATCTCACACTTCTTGCCGCCCCATGTCTCTGGCCTTTGCCCGGCTCAAGCCACTCTGTGTGTCGCTATCGCAGCTTGCATTTGCCCTGCCGGCGGTGATTGCCGCCCAGGACTCCCAGTTGGCCGACCGCCTCGACGCCCTTGCCGCGGTCTTGGAGCGCCTCGAGCCCGACGCCCCTCTCACCGGCAGCCTCGGCGACTACGTGTTCGTCCCCGTGGCCCACCTCCTCGGCACCCACATCGAGACCCTTGCCGACGCCCATGCCACCGCCGTCCTCCGCATCCTCCGCGTCCTCGTGGACCGGTTCTGGGGCTCCGGCGGCTTGGCCCTCCCCTTGGCCCGCCAGATCGTCCCCCTCGTGACCGTGCTTGCTGGAGGCAGGCCCGACTTGGACGAGCAGTCACAGACGCGCACCGTCCATGCCAAGCCCGACTCCCTCAAACTTGCGGCGGTCGCCTGTCTCGCCGCCGTGTGGAGCCGCGTGCCTCCCGGCGACTCCACCCTGCCCTCGCCTGTGTTCCAGCAGCGCGACACCCTCCCCATGCTTGGCCACACCATTGCCGTCACGCTTGCCATTGTGGCCGACGCCACCGGACGCGACCAGGTCGAGTTGTGCGTGTCCGCCGTGCGCACGCTCTCGGTCTTGTTCTTCCTGGTGCTCGGCTCTCCCGAGGTGCTCGCGCTCGTCGTGCCTAAGACGGTGCTGGTGGCAACGCGGCTTCTCACCACCCCGCTGGTGCGTCTCGCCGCTGCCGCCAGACCCCCGTTGATCCAGTTGTTCTCCGACTTGATGACCACGGTGTTTGACGATGACAGCTTGGGCCTCGCCGCATCCACACCGCGGCTGTTGGCGGCTCTTGCTGCCTCCTCTGGGGAGGCCACTCCTGCCACTGGCTCCCACCCAAAGTACCGCACCCCCGAGTGGCGCGCCGCCAACGCGCGGCACATCGGCGCCGCCTCGGTCCAGATCGTTGCCCGCCAGCGCCACGCCGTGCCTGCTGTTGCGCAGGTGCTTGCGTGCTGCGTGGGCAGGTGGGTGCGCCAGTGCCTGGTGTCCCTCGGTGCCTACGTCCTGCTGTGGCTCGACGCCGCTGCCCTTCTCGACACGGCTGCAGCAGAAACGGTTGTGGCGTGTTCCGGAAGCGAGCAGTTGTCGCGGGCCATCACCGGTCGGCTTGAGCAGGGCGGCTGCGATCACTTGGCCCGGGGCTTGCGTTCCGGCGTCGAGAGCACCGTCGAGGACGCGTTGGCTGTTGCCACGTTCTACCTCGACGTCGGCCTTATGCTCTCTGCGCACATTGATCCCCCTGTGTGGCATGGCATCCTTCGACAGGTCGTGGGCACCCTTGTGGACGAGCTTCTGGGAGCACAGGCTGTCAAGCCGGTCGGTGGCGCAGCTCCCTCCACGCTCGATCTTCTGCCCGCGCTGTTTGATCAGCCCTACCTGCTCCAGGTGTATGGCCTGGCATACACCGCAGGGTCTGAGGCAGCCGTGGCGCGCCTTGTGGCGCGGCTCGGCCAGGTCTGGGCCGACGAGGGGCTGTTTAACGAGTGCCTTGAGCAGCAGCTCGACCTGGCAGCGGACAGCCCGGCGGCGTTGTGGGTGGCGCTGCGGTTGGTGCAGGCAGCCGCCGTGCCCGACGAGTTTCTCGTGCTCGATACCGGCGGCTGTGAGCTTCCGCTCGCCGTTGTGGACGTTGCGGTTGGGTTGCTTGCCACCACCTCCCCCGGGCGTCCGGTTGCCCTTGATGCCCTTGCCGCCATGGCGCGCACTCTCGCACCGGAGGAGCTTGCACCCGAGCTCATCCACATGCTCTTTCCAGTGGTGGAGGCGGTGGCGTCGCCCAGTCCGCAGGAGCGGGCGCACGCTGCCGCAGCTCTTGCGGCCATGGCCACGCGTCTCTACCTGGAGGAGGTATCTCCGCTGCTGGCGGTGGCGGCGTTGATGGCCGCCAATGCGGACTATCTCGCCGACGCGGTCTCGCTTCGTCTCACACTGGCTGCAGTTCTGCCGGCGCTCCTGCAGGTGCTCGGGGTGCTTGTGCAGTTGGGCGGGCTTCCGTTGGTGGAGCGGTTGGGCGACGTGGTGGACCTGATGTTCCTGATGCTCGACATGTACCATGGCTACCACCAGCTCACGAACGGGTTCTTTGCAGTGTTTGGAGAGGTGGTGCGTGTGCTCGAACAGGCCTACCCGCCGCTGCCGCCACCGCCGCCCGAGAACCAGCACAAGCCGTGGGGTGTGTGCAGCATCGACGGCGCGGAGGCCGTGGTGGCGCAGAACGCCGCAGCCATCTCGACCGCCATGTCCCCCGTGGCCGACAGCGACGACGAGGACGAAGACGAGGAGCTGACGCTTGTGGACGAGCCTGCCCCTCTGGCAGCGGAGGAGCCCGAGCCGTGGCTCCTGCCCATCCCGCCTGCTCCGTTCCGCCTTCTTGCGCGCATCTTCACCTACGGCATCCGGCTTCTTCCGCACCCGCTGGTGCTGCTCAAGACGCTCGTGGCCAACACGTTTGCGCGTGTGGTGCCGCTCCTCGCTCTGCTGCAGCGTCATTGGCTCCCGTTGGTGGTACAGCTGTGGCCGGTGCTCGTGGAGGTGTTCCGCGACGCCAGCGACTTGCGCGTGCTTCTCCCCTTGTGCCGCGTGCTTGCGGTGGTGCTTGACTACTCGGGGCTGTTTTTGGGGCGCCGTTTCGGCGAGCTCTGGAACGTGCTCTGCGACAAGCCGCTCGTGCGGAATGTGTTGGGCGGCGGGCCGGCCACCGTCGTGGCGGCAGCCGCACCGCTTCCGCCGTACCAGCGCCAGACGTACGTCGCGTTGGTGTCGGTCGTCACGGCGGGCCTCAGACACGGCGGGCGTCTCTTGGACGTGGCCACGGTGCAAGACATGGTGAAGGTGTGTGCGCCCGTCACGTCCGACCTCGGCGTCTACACGGACGTGCTCTGGTTGTGGAAGAAGCCGGCGCCGCCGCCGCCGTGCGTGCGCCCAGCTGTGCATCTGTAAAGCTCTATCAATAGACCCTATGCCGCTCTACATCTGGTAGGTGTGGATCTCGGGCACGTGCTCGACCTTCACCATCGGGCGGTACTCGGGCTTCCACATCTGCAGCTTGACCCACTTGACACACTTGTCAAAGTCGCGGGGCACCTGCACCATCTCGCCGTCGGGGCGCTGCTCCAGCTCGACACGCGCCGTGCCCTCCTCGAGGGCCTGGAGGATGATGGCGGTGGCCACCTTGGCCAGCACCTCGTCAATCTCCTCCAACGGCGGCAACAAGCCCGCCTTCTCGTTGGCAAACTTGGGCAGCATCGCCGCAAGCTGGTCCACGCCCGCAGAGATCATCGTGTCCGAGATCGTGGTGCAGCGCGAAAGCACCGCGCCGAGACCGATCCCAGGGAAGGTGAAGCAGTTGTTGTTCTCGCTGATGTAGTAGCCGTCGACCGGCGGGAACGGCAGACCGGTGGCAATGAGCGCGTTGTTCTCGGTCCACTTCATGATATCGCTGGGCACCGCCTCGTGCAACCGCGTGGGGTTGCTCAAGGGGAACACAAACGGCGCCTTGTTGTGCTTGTACATCTCCTTGATGATCTCCTCCGTGAAGGCGCCGGGCTGCGTCAGACAGCCCACAAGCACAGTCGGTTTCACCTTGCGCACCACCTCGAGCAACAGCAGCGTGTCCACGCCCTGCCAGTCGGCGGCGTTGTCGGCGTAGGCAAACTGCTCCGGCCGCACCAACTCCTTGTGGTCGGTGGTGATGAGGCCGCGGCGGTCGAGACAGTGGATCTTGGCACGCGCCTCCTCGGGGGTGGCGCCGTGCGACACCATGTGGCTCACGATCTGGTCAGCAATGCCCAACCCGGCAGAGCCGGCACCGTACACCACCACCTCGGTGTCAAGCAAGTTGCGCAGGGTGTACTTGAGACCCGCGGCAATCAGCGCCATCACCACGGCGCCGGTGCCCTGGATGTCGTCGTTGAAGCACGCAAGCTGATTGCGGTAGCGGTGGAGAATCGGGCGCCCCGTCGTGACGCCAAAGTCCTCAAAGTGCAACACCGCCAGCGGGAAGTGCTTCTTGATCACCTGGATGAACTTGTCAACGAACGCGTCGTACTCCTCGCCGCGCACACGCGGGAAGCGGTTGCCGAGATACAACTCGTCCTCAAGCAAGGCCTTGTTGTTGGTGCCGACATCCAACATGACCGGGAGCACGCGGCCCGGGTGGATGCCGCCGCAGAGCGTCATCAAGCCAAGCTTGGCGATGGCAATGCGCACACCGCCAACACCCTGGTCGCCGATGCCCAAGATGCCCTCGCCGTCCAGCACCACGATGTAGTCCACGTCCTTGTCCTCGCCGTACTTGCCCATGCGCTCCTCGATCGAGTCTGGGTCCGAAATGTCAAGGATGCAGCCCTCAGGCTTGCGGAAGCGGTGCAGGTACAGCGCGATGGCGTCACCCTCGGTCGGCGTGTAGATGATGGGGAGGATCTCGCGGATGTTGCGTCTCGCCAACTCGTAGAAGAGCACCTTGTTCTGCACGCGCATCAGCGTGCAGAAGTCGTTCTGCGCAAGCGGCGTCTTGAGGTAGCGGAACTGGCGGTACGCCCTCTGCACCTGCTCGTCAAGCGTGTTCACCGCCGGCGGAAGAAGCCCCGTGAGCCCAAACGCCTGTCTCTCTTCGAGCGTGAAGGCCGTGCCCTTGTTGTAGATGGGCAGGTTGAGGATCTGGAACCCGTGGAGGTCGCACTCGATCGGGCCCACCACCGACAAGCGCGTCGCCTTGGGCTCCGAGATGGCAGACAGCGCCGCCAGCCCCACGGGCGTCTTGACGGTGTGCGAGTGCACGTGCGTGTGCGTCTGGCCGTCCTTCTTCAAGAGCGGCTTGGGCGCCAGCGACACGCCGCCGCGAGTGTTCAGCGTGTGCGAGTGGAACCGGTAGGCAGCAGGCGAGCGGGCGACTCTGAGCATTGGGGGGCGTGCTCCTCGCAACGGACCGGCGCTTGCGCAGCTTTATACTGCGTCAGGTGGGGAACAGCCCCACCCTGCTTTACCCGAGTGAGGGGTTTTCGGGCAGATCCGGGACAACTCCGCTATGTGAGCCGCACGGAGCGGAGGACATCCTGCGAAAACTCCGAGCACGCAAGGCTGGTGCCGTGCGGGGAGTGGCGGCAGCAGACCGGCGGCGCGTGTCCGCACGAGCTGCCGCCCGTCTGCCCCGTCCTGCCGCGCCCCGTGCACGCATGCTGCAGGCACCAGGGCCCAGCGGGCTGCATTGCAGCCCGCACGTCCGCGCGGCTGAACGTCGCGCAACATGCGTCCGGTAACGGCGCCGCAAAAAATATGTACATGAGGCTGCATGCGGCACGCGGCGCGCGGCACGTCGCGTCTGCGCCGCCGGCCGTGCCGCGTCTACTCGAACCGGCCGTCCCGCCGCGCGCGCAGCAGCGGCGACGCTGGCCACGGGTCGCGCGGCGCCGGTCTTGTCTCGCGGCGGTTTCGGTCCGAGGCCCTGGCGCCGCCGTACGCGCGCTTGCCGTCGCGGCTGTCGTGGCCGTCGCGGCTGTCGTGGCCGTCGCGGCTGCCGTTCCGGTTGCGGCTGCCGTCGCGGCTGCGGCTGCCGCTCCGGCCGCGGCTGCCGCTCCGGCCGCTCTTTTCCTTCCGGTTGAGATACTTGAGCACCGGCACTTCATCGAGCGAGCCCATCGTGTCCGCCCACGATGTCCGCATCATCTTCCGGAGCTCGGACACCGGCGCAATCACGCCATCCTTGAACAGCCCAAAGTAGCCCCCGAGCGAGAGGTACGTGTCGCGGAACCGGGATTCCATCGTCAGGCGCTTCATCATGTCATGGAACGCGTCAACCATGTCCTCCGGCACCGACTGCACCCCCTTGTTCTCCAAGTGGATGTTGCGCCCCTCCAACTGCTTCAAAAGCGGAACCTCTGCCGTCGTGGCAAAGAGCCGCGCGCTGCCCACCGCGCCGTTGCGCCCGGTCCGCCCCACGCGATGGACATAGTTGGCCGCCTCGTTGGGCACACCCACCTGCTCCACGTTCGTGACGCCCTGGAAGTCGAGCCCGCGCGCCGCCACGTCGGTGCACACAAGCACCGCATTGCGCTGTCTCGCAAAGGCCGCCGTGGTGCGGGTGCGCTGGGCCTGCGTGAGCTTCGACAGAAGCTCGTACACAGGCGTGCGCGTTCCGGCCGACGTGCAGCACTCCTGCACGGCAATCTTGAAGAAGTTGGCGGTCGCGCCCGTGGGCACAAACACGATGGCCTTGTAGCGGTCCAGACGGATGCCGTCGTGGATTGCCGCGAGTGCCGCCACCATCAGGTCGTGGTAGTTCTTCAGCACCACCAACAGCTGGCTCACCAGCTCGTGAGCCTCGGGCTCGTTCGGGTCCACCGTGTCCACAAACGGGTAGTTGCGGCCAAGCAACGCGGTGGCCACCTCGCCCACGTTGCCATCCACCGTGGCCGAGTACATCACCACCTTGGGCATTTCGTCCGCCTCGCAGAGGCCGAAGATGCGCTCCTTGATACTGAGCACGTCCTGCTTGAAGCCAATGTCCAACAACTGGTCCGCCTCATCAAACACAATGTACTTGACGTGCTTCAACCGCTCCTGCAAGACCGGCTCCTCCAACAAGTCCATGAGCCGGCCCGGCGTGCACACCAAGACAGAGAGCGGCGCCGGGTGCGACAAGTGCTCCATGTTGCGTTTGCGCGACTCGCCACCCACGCAGGTGACGATGCGCGTGCTGCGCAAAAGCGGCGGGTGTCCACGCACCGTTTCGTAGAACTCCCTGCCAATCTGGAGCGCCAAGTCGCGTGTGGGAGCAATCACAACGGCGCTGATCTGCCGTCCCATCTCCGAGCGTCTGCCGTGTTCGGCGTGGCGCTTCAAGGCACTCTCGAGCGCGGGGATCCCAAACGCGAGCGTCTTGCCTGTGCCCGTCTTGGCGCGCGCCACCAACCCGCGAGGGTTAAGCACCAGCCGGATGATGGTCTTTTGCTGCACGGGCGTGAGGTTGAACACGCGGCGCGCCACGAGAGACTGCGCAAGATCGGGCGAAATGACACCGTGCTTGCCGAGATCGCTCACCAGAGAAAACTCGGTGTCGATGTCGAACAGGGCGCTGGCAGGAGCCGCCTCAGCCTCGGTCGGCGCGCTCTTTGCCTTCTCAGACACGGCCGTTCCGTTGAACCGGACTGCGCCCGCCCGGAGAGCCAACGGAGCGGAATGCCGCGGTGCGGCAAGCGCTCGGGCACCCGTGCGAAGGAGAGTGCGATGCATGGCGGATGAGCTTGGATGGTTTTTTCTTTCAGGTGCAGCATCGCGCAGCATCGCGCAGCATTGCGCAGCATCGCGCAGCACCAACCGAGCCACGTGCTCGCCGTGTCCGCGTGTTCGCGCCGCCGTGTCGCCGTGCTGCCACATTGGTGTATCGCTATGTCGCCACCACCGCCCCACATCCTACGCCCGCCCTACTTCCCCTGGATCTGCGAAACCAACTCCTCTCCGTCAATCTTGTGCATCTGCTTCACCAACCGCTCGCCGGCCTCCACATGGACCACCGGCACGTCAAAGCACTGGCGTTAGTATCCCCCAGCCCCACGGCCCCCACAGCACATACGTAGGCGTCCCACCACTCCTTGTTCTCGGGCTTGGTAATGTCCACCTCCGTGTACGCCACCTCGGGCACCCGCCCGCCCGCAAGCACGCCCAGCACCACGCGCTTGGCGTGCTGGCACAAGCCGCAGTCCTCCTTCGTGAACAAGGTGACGCGCGGCGGCGCGTTGAGACCCACGCGGGCCACCAGGAACCGGCGGAGCACAGCACGGGAGAACATGGGTTGCTGCAGGAGGCGCCTGCAGCGTGCCATGCTGTTTGAAATGCACCCGCTCCCCACCGCCGCACCCGCACCCCCTTCACCCATGGCAAGCCGTCTCGATCTCTACGGCCGCTCGAGCGTGGCGCAGGCAATCCACTGGTGGAAGGCCGGCGACGCGGTGCTTGTCGGCGCCTTGTTTGTCTTCTACTACGCCTACGGCGCGGGCACGCCCTTCCAGCGCCAGTTCACGGTCGACGACGTGACCATTGCCCACCCGTTCGCCGAGCGCGAGCGCGTGTCCAACAACATGCTTATGGTGTACTCGTTTCTTGTTCCGGTCGCCGCCATTGCCGTCTTGTCGCCCGTGTTCCACCGCAGCTGGCACGGCTTGCGCGTCGCGTACCTCCTGCTTCTCGGCTGGGCCGTCGGCTTCTTCACCAACGCGGTGGTGACCACGGTGCTCAAGAACCACATTGGCCGCCTCAGACCCGACTTTCTCGCGCGCTGTGTCCCCAAGGACGGCACGCCGCGCGGCGTCATGGTGCTTGCGGCCGACGTGTGCACCACGACCGACCTCGCCCAGCTTGCCGACGGCTTCCGCACCACCCCCAGTGGCCACTCCAGCTACTCGTTTGCCGGCCTCGGCTTTCTTGCCTTGTGGTTGTACGGCCAGATGGACGCAGGCAGCCCCGACGTGCTGGCCGCGCGCACTCTCGCCGCCGGCACGCCGGTCTTGGGGGCCGCGCTCATTGCCATTTCGCGCACCGAGGACTACCGCCACCACTTTGTCGACGTCGTGATCGGGCTGGTGTTTGGTTCCGTGGCGGCCTGGTGGGCGTACCACCGCGTGTTCCCCGCCGCCAGCGAGTCTGGCTGCGCCGAGCCCTTGGTCGACCGCCCCGCCGAGTACGCCCCGCCCGAGCAGCTCCCGGCGCCTCTGCTGGTGCTCTGAGGCGCTGGTCGACGGCGGGTGCCCCGTGCGCAGCCGCCCGCCCGTAGCCGTGTCTGCACGCCCCGCGCATTCCCCGCGTCGTGTGACGTTCAATCTGATATCGCGCCGTGGCACTGCACCCTGCACCTTCCTCCTTCTCCGCCCCGCCTCTGCTCCCCATGGCGTCCGTTTATTGTCTGTACTCCGACGGGGCACTAGCGTTGACGTCCACGTCGCCGGACGCCTCGCCCGCCGTCTTTCTCCCGGCGGTGCGTGTGGTGCCGGACCTGGCGACGCTGGTGGCTGCGCTTCTCTGCCGCGTCTTCCCCGAGTGGACCGCTGCCGACGTGCGCGTGAAGCAGCTCACGGGCGGCATCACCAACATGCTTCTCGAGTGCTCGCACGGCACCAGCACTGTTCTCGTGCGCACATACGGCGAGGGCACGGACGTGATCATCGACCGCGACCGCGAGTTTGCCCTGCACCTCCTTCTTCACCTGCTTGATCTCGCGCCGCCGCTTTTTGCCCGCTTTGCCAACGGCTTGGTCTACGGCTATCTCCCCGGCCGTGCTCTCGAGCCCGCGGAGCTTGCGTCGAGCGACATGTTTCCGCATATTGCCGCGCGCCTCGGGCAGTGGCACCGCGCGGTGGAGAGTCCCGCCATCCAGCGCGGTATCGACACGTTGAAGGCATACGCCGGCGCTCCTGCCGTGGCGGCGGCCGACTTGTGGCTGTTGTTGGAGGAGTGGGTGCGCCTTGCGCCGTCGATCGAGCCGATGCTCGAGCTGTGTCGCGAGAACCGCGACGTTGCGGAGGCGGCCAACGGCGACTTGCGCGCGACGCTCCAGGCGGAGTTGGCGTGGGCCCGGGCAAAGCTTGAGAGCGGTGTTTCGCCGGTGGTGGCGGCACACGGCGACTTGCTCAGTGGGAACGTGATTGTGGGCACCGGCAGCAACCCCGTGGCCTTCATTGACTACGAGTATATGATGCCGGCGCCGCGGGCGTACGACATTGCAAACCACTTGGTGGAGTGGCAGGGGTTCGGCTGCGATCGCAGCCGCATCCCCGCGCCGCGCACAGACAACCCCGTGTTGCGGCAGTGGTGCGCAGCATACCTCGGGAACGAGACCCACGTGGACGGACTCATCGCGGAGCTCCAGGCCTTCTACGGGCTTCCGGGCTTTTACTGGGGCGTGTGGGCGTCGATCCAGCTGGAGATCTCCAAGATCGACTTTGACTACGCGAGCTACTCCAAGTTGCGGATGGAGGAGTACTGGCAGTGGAAGCGCGAGTGGAGCGGGGCGCACGCCTGACCCAAAACCCATATATTCTCTAAATCAAGTCATGTGGGGCACTGCCGGGGCCGCGGGCCCGGAAGAGCCGACAGAACGGCGCGGCGGTGAAGCAAACTGGCGCGGCACGGCGCGGGCGTCCTGCGGCGTGCGCGGCCGCTCCAGCAACGGCACGGCGCTCAACCAGATGCGCGTCTTGAAGATGCGGAACAAGTCGCACACCAACTCACGGAAGTCGACACGGTGCGGCGCGTGGTAGTAGAAGATGAGCTTGTGGCGGTCCCACTGGTACTCGGCGTCGACAATGGTCATGTCCATGCCAAAGTGCTGGGCACGGAGCCGGCAGGTGGCGGCGGCGCGCACCTCGTCCTGTTCCTTCTGCACAAACTGGGCAATCTCCAGCGGCGTGGCTGTCCGCTGCACCGCCTTAGGGAAGTGCTTGGGGGGGCCCGTGTTGCTGCCATTGACGGCCGTTGCCAGCTCAAGAAACTGGAGGTGGCGGACGGCTTTGGCCTCCTCAAGCAGCACGCCGGTGCGCACCACGCGCCCGAGGTCCTTGCCACGGTCAGCCTCGACTAGCACAAGGCACCCCACAGCAAGCGTCGGCATGGCCGCCGGCACGTGGAACACGTCCACGCGGCCGGCCTTGAACTCCACAAGCACGAGTGGCTGGCCCTGCACCTGCCGCAGCGGCGGCAGGAAGCGCGGCAACTGCAGCCGCATCTCGGCCGAGACCGCAAGCAGCGAGCCGCCGTGGATGTGCACGCGCTGGTGCGGATCGCTGGCAATGTAGGTGTGTGCCTGCTGAAGAAGCCGCGGGAGCGTCAGCACCGGGTCCAGGTGCGGGTAGATGGGGTCCACGCTGAGCTCTGCCACGTGCTGGCGCGGCAGCGTGGAGGTATCCCACGCCGGCGGGTTCCAGATTGTGGTGGGCTGGAGCGCGGCGGGAACAAACGAGCTGTGCTCCCACTGGGCCGGCCGGGTGCTCTGGTCGCGTGGGGCGGGCACGGAGCTGCGCTGGGGGAGCGGCTGCGTCTGCTGGCGGCCCCAGCACTCGGCAAGAAACAGCAGACGCCGAGCAGCGGCATGCTCGCCGAAGGGCGCGGCGGCAGTCTCGCCGAAGGGCGCGGCAGGCGGATTCCAGGGCAGGTACAGCCACAACGCCAGGTGGGTGTAGGTGGGCAGAGCGGGCCCCTCGGTGGAGCGGGTGGAGCTGGAGGAGCGTCGCGCGGCGCCCTGCCACAACAGGGCGTCGACCTCAAACGGCAGGAAAGAGGAGTCGAAAGACATGGCGGGCTGAGCGGCGCACTAACGAGGTTGCGGGTGGCGTGCGATATCGGCGCTGGGCTGCAGGTCACGCGTGCAGGGTTGCTGGGGGACAGGTGTGGGCGGTGCGGCGCGATGGATGGAGCAGCGCGGAAACACAGAGGGTGTGTGGGCACGGCGGAAACGGTGGGCTGAGGGGAAGTGTGACCGGGCCAGAACGTAAACGGTGGGGTGATGCATAACGGCGATGCCGCGATGGGCCCGATGAGGTGGCGGGCCGCGGGCGGCGCGGCAAGACGCGGCGCTGCGGCCTCGGCGGAGCAGGCGCTGCGGCGCGGCCGCCAGAGGACACGGTGCCGCGGTCCGCAGGAGCGCAGCCGCGACCGCCGTGTCTTGTTGGGCGGCTTGCTTCCGCGGCCCGCCACTCCCCGCATGGTCACGTGCGCCGCGCCGAAAGAGGAAAGACCGGCTGGGCGTTGGCGGCAGGTGCGCGTTGGCGGCGGGTGCGCGTGGACGGGCGGGTGCGCGTGGACGAGCGGGTGCGCGGGCGCGGAGGCGGGCACCACGACAGCAGCCGCCTACTCGATCTGCTTTCACATCTCTTGCTATACAGAGCACACCCCCTAACCTCTGCGGCGACCGGTGGTCTTGGTGTGCTGGCCTCTGACTCTCCAGCCAAAGAAGTGACGGATACCACGGTGGGCACGGATCTTCTTGAGGCGCTCCAAGTCGTCACGGAGCTTGGACTCCATGGAGTTGGCGAGCACGTGGTAGTCCTTGCCGTCGACAACGTCGCGCTGTCTGTTGAGGAACCAGGTCGGGATCTTGTACTGGGTGGGGTTCTGCATGATGGTGACAATGCGCTCCAACTCTTCCTGGGTCAACTCACCGGCACGCTTCTTCAAGTCCACGTCGGCCTTCTTGCACACCAAGTTGGCGTAGCGGCGACCCACACCACGGATGGTGGTCAAGGCGTACATGATCTTGATCCGGCCGTCAACGTTGGTGTTGAGCAACCGCAAAATGTGCTGGAACGAGCCCTGCTCCTGGACGACCAAAGACATGATGGATGGGGAGTAAGTTGGAGGAAGCGTGCAAGGAGTTTTTTTTCAACTCTTGCCCGCGCCCGGTCACATGACCGGCGCGCAAATCCGGGACTGCTTTTTTCGGCGGCGTCTTCTGCACAGCGCTGCGCCCTGCCGTGTGTCACGTGGATAACTAGGGCTTGGCTATGTACAGGTCCTGGACCCTGTGCTCAGGCAGACGGCTCTGCCGCCGTCGCCGCCTGCGCGGCCGTCTGCGCGGCCTCCTGCACCAACTCTTCGCGCTTCGCAAACTCCTTCCCCAACTGCTCCAACGCCGCCCGCTCGATGTACACCCGCGCCGCCTTCAACACGTCGCGCACCTCCAACGCCTCCGCCGCCACCACCGACACCTTCTTGAACGGCGCCGCGGCCGCCGCCAAGTTCGGGCGCTCCTCGGCCACCACAAACAACAACCGCCGGTCCCGCACGCCGTGCTCCGTGCCGAACTGCTTCACCGCCGCCGGCTCCGCCGTGACAATCTCGCACAGGTCCACCACGTGGAGGTGGCCCTCGCGGTACTGGTGCAGAAGCGCAGTCTTGAACGCCTGGTGATACACCCGTGTCGGAAGCTCCGTCAGCCAGTCAAAGGGCGCGCGCCGCGCAAACGCCCGCGCCCCCGTGTGGCGCGTCGGCGAGTTGTTGTCGCCCACACGCGCCATGCCCGTGCCCTTCTGCGGCCGCAACTTGCGGTGCGAGTAGCCCAAGTCCACCTTGCTTCTCGCGTTCAGCGACCCCACCCGCAGCGCGTCCGCCTCGTACACCGCCGCCGCCCAGAGAATGTCCCGCCGAAGCGGCGCATCCAACAACGTGCGGTGCACAGGGAACACCCCGGTGGGCTCGAGCAGCGGGAACTTGAGCATCAGCGCAAGCACGTACCGCGGCGGCGCCGCGTGGTGGGGGAACACCGCCAGCAGCGTGAACCGCACAAGCCGTGGAGCCATGCAAGCCGACATGGAGGTGGAAGGATTGGCCCGCGAAAAATGTCGCATGTAGCGCGCGCCGCTCGGTGCTGGCACGACATGGCGTGGGCATGCATTCTACGTCACGGCGCGAGCAGGTGCGGCTCCGGCGCGCGCGGCTCCGGCGCGCGCGGCTCCTTGGGGGGCGCGTGCGGCGCCACGACATTCCCGCGTGTTGTCGGCACCAACACCGGCCGCGCTGCTGCTGCCGCGCCGGCACCCGCCCCCACAGTAAACACCTGCGTCGGCAGCGGGTGGCGGAGACGCCACGCACGACGCTTCTCCACAAACCAGCGGCGCACCTGCGCCGTCAGCATCCCCGTCGTGCCTGCAAGGCCCTCGATCTCTGCATCGCTGGGGCTTCTGTTGCGCTCAAACACCTCCGCAAGAAGCCCCTTTTGCTCCAGATCGCTGTCGTCGCTGCTGGAGTAGTGGTCCGGCGGCAACACCATGGGAATGCCCTCCCGGCGCGAAAGCCGCCGCCGGTTCTGGAACCACAAGAGCACCGCCTTGTCGGGCACGCTGATCTTTGCCGCAATCGCATCGCGCCGCTCCTTCGAGGGGACCGCACATACGGCAAACTCGGCCATCAACACCTCGAGCTCCTGCGGCGAAAAAATGCGGCGCGTGCGCGGCGACACCGGTGCGGGCTGTCCCCGGTGCTGCAGGAGCCACGTCGCCACGTCGGTCTCGGCAAGCCCGAGCTGTTGTGCAACCGACGTCATCGTGGCGGCGTCGGGCTGTCTGTTGGTGTCCGCAAACGCGCGGAGACCGGCGAGCTGGGGCTCCGACATGGCTGGCACACTCGGGGGCTCGGCTGCTCCAGCGTCCGGCTCCAGGCTCGACGCGCCGTATTCGGTGGCCACGACGTACTCGGTCTTTTCGTGCTGCTGTCCGCGGCGCTGCTGCTGTCTGCGGTTCTGGAACCACACGCGCACCGCGCGCTCCAGCATGCCCACCACCTCGGCAATCTCGCCGTAGCGCAGCGGGTCGGGGCCCGAGCACATGTCAAACTCGCGCTGCAACACCGCAAGCTGCGACCCAATCACCGCCTGGCGGCGCCGGGGCTCGGGCAGCTGTGCCGCCTGCGCAAGCCGGAAGCGCACAGTGTGGGGCGGCAGCGGCAGCAGCGACGCCGGCGGCGCAGAGGGCTGCACCACGTGCACAACCACGTCCTGCTTGCCCTCGGCGCGCTGCTTGCGCAATGTCTGGCGGCGGTTCTGGAACCAGATCTGCACCGCCTTTTCGGTCATGTTCACCTTCTCGGCAATCTCCTGGCGCCGTGCTCGGCTCGGGGTCTTGCATGTGGCAAACTCCAGCATGAGCACCTGCAACTCCGTGGGCAGTGTGCGCCGGCGTTTGCGGCGGGCCAACTGCGCGTTGTCGATCGACGGCTCCTGCAGCGGGAAGGTGGCCGGCAGGTGGGAGATGAAGGCAAAGCTGCGCAGCGGCAGAGGCGCGGGCGCCGCGTGCGTGCGCCGCGGCATGGGCGTCACGGGTGTGTGGTGGGGCTGCGGGTGCGCGCCGTGCACCGGCGACTGGACCGGGTGGACCGAGTGGGCCGGAGCGGGCATGTGCGGCATGCTGTGCGGGGTGTGAGGCATTGGCGGGAAGCGCAGCGGGGTCACTGCCGCGACGGGCACCGGCATCCACGCCGGCTTTTGGGCGTACGCGTTCGCCGCCAAGTCGGTGAGGCCCAGCTGGCAACGCGGCGGCGTCATCTGCGGCTGCGGCGCCTGTGTCAACACCGTCAGGATCGGCGGGAGGGTCGTGGGCTGCGGCGGGGGGGACATCAGGACACGGGGTCAGGGTGCGCGGCGCGTGCGCGTGGTGTGGAGAGAGACGTGGGCGCCGCAGGGGTATTTAAGGGGATCTGTTTGGGCGTATGGACGTGGAGGCACCCTGCAAGTGAGGTGCATGCAGATGCGCGCAATGTAAACAGGGCTGGGGCGCGTCGCGGCGCGACGGGCGGCCGGCACAGGCCCCGGTGCGGGCTGCTGCGGCTGCCGCTACCGGGGGCGCGGTGGGCAGCGTGCCGGCGCGGCACGTGGCTGTCTGTCCCCCACAGCCGCCGCCGCAGGCGGATCTCGCCGCCAGTCGCGGTTGCGCAGTGTGCAGCGTGCATAAACACGAACCTGTGACGCGCGCAATTCACCCGCTTTAATGTCCAGGAATGTAAATAATGACACAGCCTGGTAATGGGCTGCGTCGGGCTCTCGGGCGGGCACCGTGTTCCAGGGCGCCGGCGCGGTGGGAAACGCGCCGCACGCGCGCGGCTGCGCCTGTGCACGCCGGCAGCGTCCCTCTCTGCACGCTCGGACGCCGGCGGGGCGCGCGCCCGCCCGCAACGCCGTGTAGTCCTGCCGGACCAACCGTCCCCGCCAGCCTCCGGCCCAGGCCGCCTGCCCTCCCCGACAACATTACCCCGGGTAAATCGGGACGATCGCCCTCGACGCTCCGTGAAGCGACCAGCGTGCATTGCGCTACCCCTTGTACCCCACCACGCCCTCCAACACCTTCATCAAGGCCACCACCTTCTCCTCCTCGAGACGCTTGCACACCACCTGCAAGCCCACCGGCCCGCCGTGCGTGTACTCGGCGTCGTAGCCCGCGTGCACAAACGCATCCGTCTCGTTGCGCGGCGTGTACGCGGCGTCGGCAACATCCACCGTCTTGTCCGCGCGCGTCACCGGGAACGTGCCTGCGGCGTAGTCCATTGCGTTGAACGGCAGCGTGTAGCCCACATAGCGGAACTCGCCGCCCTTCACGCTCGCAAACGGCGTCGTGGGCATGATCAAAGCGTCGATCGGCCGGCCCGTGGAGGTTGTGGCCCGTGTGTCGCTCCACCGCTGCGTGTACAGGTTCACCAACGTGGTGCGCTCGGCGTGCAAGTCCCACAACAGCGCCACCCCCATCTCCTCCGTCGTCTCGTACAAGGCCATGTCCGCAAAGAACGGCTCCTTCGCCAACGCCGCGTACTCACGCACGTGCTTGCCGCCGTCCGAGAGAAAGAACTCCGTGATGAGCTCCGACAACCGGAGGTGCTCCGTGGGCGCCCATTCCACCACCTCGTGGCCCGCTGCCTTCAACTTGGCCACCACCTCATCGACTGCGCGGAGCACCGGCGGCGTCGGCTTCACGTATCCATCGTCGCGCACCACCCCGAAAACCAACTTCTCGGGCAACTCCACGGGCACCCACGGGATGGGCACGCACTTGGCGTCGCGCTCCCACGGCTTGGCGGCCACCACCAACTGGCAGTAGTGCTCCAAGCTCGCAAGCAGGGCACAGAGCGGGCCGTTCACCAGGTTCACCAGCTCCAACCCCGGAAGCCCCAGGCGCCCGCCGTACGTCGGAAACCGGCCCAACAGCGGGCGGAGCGACCACAAGTTCTGGAACAGACCGGGAATGCGCACCAGACCACCAATGTCGGTGCCCACGCACACCGGGGAGCCCTTCAACGCCAGAAGCGCCGCCGCACCGCCCAGCAGCCCGCCTGCCAGCATGCCACGGTGCAACGGGTTCGTGGTGCGGCCCCACAAGTGGTTGACGGTGTCAGCCATCATCATGGCAGGCGGCACGTTGGTCTTGCAGTGGATCACCGCGCCCTGCTGGCGGAGAAGCGTCACCAACACGGCGTCCTCAGGCATGCCGGTCTCGGGCACAAACGCCCACCCAGAGAACCCCACGCTCGAGCCCACGCCCGCCACGTTGATGTTGTCCTTCACCAGGATGGGCACGCCGTGGAGCGGGCCCACAGGCTTGCCCGTCTTGCGGAGCCCCTCGTCCAAGCGCCGCGCGTCCGCCAACGCCTCCTCAAACATCACCTCCGTGAGACAGTTGGTGAGCTGCTGCGCGATCACACACCGGTGGCAGAAGGCGCGCGTCACCTGCTCGCTGGTGTAGCGGCCGCTCGCGATGGCGGCGGCAAGCGGCTCGAGGTCCATCTCCGTGATCTCCACCTCCTCGGGACTGAGGTGGCCCGAGGTGCGCGGAAACAGCGTCACGTCGAGCACGTCGGCGCCGGGGAGCTCGGCCTCGGGCACGAGCCACTCCTTGGGGAAGAGCGCGTCGCGGGCCGCCACCTTCTTGGCAGAAATGTCCTGGTACGTCATGGCAGTCATGGCAAGCAGTGGCGAGAGCGGCAGGAGCGGGCGGGCACGGCCATTTATAACGATACGGGACGCGGGCCGGCGGGACAAGGCGACCCGGATGCAGGACGGCGGACTTAGCGCTCGCCCACCGCGTGTTGTCCGATTGCAGCTGCGCGGGCACCAGGGGCTGCATAATCGTGCATGGCGCATCGAGCCGCGGGGGCGCGGTGCGTCGAGCCGTGCACAGACCGCTCACCCGAGGGGCTCGCTCGTGGCGTCCAAGACCCGGGCAAAGACCTCGCCAAGCTCCTGCTGGTGGCCGGCAATGCCCGCGCGCGCCACCTCGTCCGTCACGCTCACACGCACGTTGTTGGCAACGGCCTCTAGGCGGATCTGCAACGTGGTGTCCATAAGCGCGCACATCTCGGCGCCCGGCGCCCCCACGCCCGGAGCCGTGTAGCCCGTCGCCAAAAACGCAAGCTTATCATCAAGGTCGTCAAGAAAGCGCAACAAGAGACGGAGATTCCGGTCGGTCACGCCCAATTTGGCAAGATATTCCGGGAGGAGCCCGGCGACCAGCACGAGGTAGTGGTCCTGGCCCTCGAGGGCGTAGCGCGGCGGAACCAGCCACCACACGGCGTTGACCACCTGGTGGAGGTGGAGGAGGATGTCCGCAAGCACGTCGTCCGCGGGCTCGACGAACAGCCGCACGTACAGCCGCTGCACCTCCAACATGGCGGCGTCGAGCTTGGAGGTGAGGAGGTTGTACTGGCTGGCCAGAATGCGCGTGACGCCATCTTGACGCGGGTCGGTTGGCCTGATAAGAAGCTGCAGGGCAGGCGGGCCAGCCGCAGGAAGGGGCAAATCGTCCTCCCGCATCAGCCTTTTTTGTCCCGCCGCCACGCGCGCCGGTTCGGCGGCGGGAGTGTTCCCGGGACTGTCAAGGTCGGGGTTGAGATCCAAGTCTGCATCCATCACCCCGCCGTCGTCCGCTATCTCGGTATCGCTTGGCGGGTGCACCGGCGTCGGCGGGTCGCTCAATCCCGACATCTCGCAGAAGCAGGTCACAGGATCACAGGTCACAGGACCACAGGTCACAGGATCAGGCGTGCTAATATACGCGGGCTCGGTGCAGGACAGGCGGCTGCATGTCGAGCGTTGCCGCATTGCAGCACGCCGGGCTGCATGCATACACGGCTCGCCGGCTGACCAATCTGGATATCAGTCCCGCCGTCCGATAACGCCTTGCTGCCCGATAGCGCTCGCCGCTCAGCCGCACCGCCTATAAGAACCCCCCGGCGTCCAGACATGCCGGCCCTCTCATCCGCCCTCATGTCTGCCGTCGCGCTTGTCAAGGGTATTCGCAACGTCTTGTGGGGCGAGCCGCCGGCCACCCGCGAAGAGCGCCGCCTCCTCTTCAAGATCGACGTGTTTGTGCTTTCCTTCGTGTGCCTCAACTACTGGGTCAACTACCTCGACCGCACCAACGTCGCCAACGCGTACGTGTCCGGGATGAAGACCGACCTCGGCATGGTCAAGGACCAGTACAACATCGTCAACACCTGCTTCACTGTGGGCTACGTCGTGGGCATGGTGCCCCACAACTTGATCCTCCTCAAGGTGCCGCCGCGCTACTGGCTTGCCTTCTGCTCCTTTGCCTGGGCCTTGCTCACCCTCGGCATGTACAAGGTGTCGAGCTACAACCAGCTCTGCGCCATCCGCTTCTTCCAGGCGCTCTTCGAGCTGCTGACCTTCAGCGGCACTCACCTCATTCTCGGCTCGTGGTACACCGAGAAGGAGCTTGCCAAGCGCGCCGCCATCTTCACCCTGTCCGGCTTGATGGGTCTGTTGTTCCTGCTGTTCATGCAGCTGGCCATCTACACCAACATGGACGGCAGGAACGGTCTTGCCGGCTGGCGCTGGTTGTTCATCATCGACTTCATCATCACCGTTCCCATCTGTATCTACGGTCTTGTCTTCTTCCCCGACTTTCCCACGCTGGAGCTGCTGTGGTTGTTCTCCCCGGAGGACCGCGCCTTGGCCCGCAAGCGCGTCAAGCCCGTCGCCCACTCCGCCATGGACTGGTCCGTCTTGAAGCGCGTCGTCGGCAAGTGGCACTGGTGGCTTTTCCTGGCCTTGTGGGTCTTTGGCGGCGAGAACGAGTCCTACGCCACCAACTCCCTCTTTGCCCTTTGGTTGGCCTACAAGGACTACACCGTGCCCCAGCGGAACCACTACCCCATGGGCATCTACGGAGTTGGCATTGTTGCCACCTTCGTCTCCGCCCTCTACATCGACGGCACCGGCGCCCGCTACCACTGGCACGTCGGCATCTTCATTGCCGTGGCGTTGATCGTCCTGACAATCATGTTGCTTGCGCGCCCGTTGGACACGGCCGTCGTGTATGCCGCCCACTACATCCTGGGCTTCTCCTACGCCGGTCAGACCGCCTTCTTCTCCTGGGCCAACGTCGTGTGCTACCTGGATCTCCAGGAGCGTGCCATCGTGCTCGCCTCCATGAACATGTTTCTGGGCGCCGTCAACGCGTGGTGGAGCATTGTCTTCTACGGCGCCGACACCGTGCCCAAGTGGCGCCGCGGCTGCTACGCCATGCTTGGCTCCACCATCGCGTCCATGTTGTTGGCTGCCGCCATCCGCTTCTTTCAGCTCCGCGACCAGCGCAATGCCCCCGCCGACAATGAGGCCGACGTCGTGCTGGCCCACGAGTCTGACTCCCCCTCCCACGAGAGCATCGCCTACAACGCGAACGAGAAGGCCTTATCTGGGTAGTGTTTTGTAGTAAACCGACGGCACCAGCCTCACCCCCCGTGTCTCAAGAGACCCACCGCGTCCTGGACTGCCGCACGCGCACCGTGAATCACCGCCGTCCCGTCAGCAAGCACGCCGACGTCCACGCCGAGAGCCTCCAGCCACTCCTCCGAACACCGGAGGGCATGCCCCCACCTGCTGTGGAGCTCGGCTGCCGGCACAACCTCGGTGCCCGCCACCCGTTCTGCAAACGCCCGGAGCCGCGCGGGTGCGTCACACACCGGTCCGTACGCTGCAAGCACCGTCCCGGTGTCCTGCTGCTCAATCGCAACAAGCCCCTCGCCTTCAAGCTCCTCGAGCTGCCGCGCCCACCCGGGAAACGCTGCCAAGAGCGCCAGCACCGACGGCTCCACCGCCACGGTGCACGTCGGCGAGTCTCCCGCGCAGGCCAGCAACCGCGCTAGTGCCGCCAGCGCCTCTGTCGCGCCATCACCGTGCACGCGCCACCCCTTGGCCACCCTGCGCACAAGCGCCCCGGTGCTGCGGGAAATCTGCGCAAGACGCCAGTTGTGCGGGCCCAGGACACAGCAGGTGGTGCCTCGAGACGGGCTCTTGATGCGCGCAGAGCCCTTGAGGGCGTGCACGAGGGCCGCCATCTGCCGCAGCGCCTGGTCCACATCCAGCAGCCACGTGTGTGCCACAAAGCATATGGTGCAGCCGGTCTGCGTGGCGGCCACGTCGGCACGCACTGCAGCCCCGCGGGCAATGCTCTGCACGTGCTGGTGCCACGCCGGCAGACTTGTCCACGGGAGGATATCCGCGTCGGCTCTCCACACCAAGCTGTTGGACTCCTGGAACTCTGCATGGCTTGACAAGAGGATAGCCGCATCCACCACCCCGCTGCGCTCCGAGCCCACCACCTGGAGAAGCCGGCGCAGGCCATGTGCCTGTGTAGACACCACCTCCACGCCCTCGGGAACAAACGGCGTATGGTCAAACCACAGAGGTACCTCCACCGCGTCTACGTGGAGTGTCCTGGTCCCGGCGTGCACGTGGTTCCTTGTCGCTGCTTGCGGCCACGCCGGGGCGTCCTGCGTGGCGCTCACATTGCCTGCACCATGGCCCGCTGTAGACGCCGCGTTTTGCAGCCGGGTTGTCCTGCTCACCTCGCGTGCAAGCAGCCGGGCGGCTATCCATGCATCGCCAGGCGCAGCCCCAACAAACGTGCGCTCGGCTAGACCGCCGGCAACAGCCCGGTCGTACACGTGGACGCGGGCGTCTGCACCGGTCGCCGCAGTGGCAGAGGGTGCAACCACGGTAATCGAGACCGCTTTGAGGAGAGCCCTGTGCAAGAGCATCGCCGCAACAGCTCTCGCCACGGCCCTCTCGTCGCCGTAGACGGTGGTCTGGTGCTTGTCCACCGCCACCGCCACCGCCAGAGCCTGCTCCCACTGCAGCACCGTGCCGTCAAGCAAGTGTGCGGACAAGACAGCCGTGGACTCCAGGTGAGCTATGGTAGCAGCAGCGGCGACAGTGCGCGCAATCCAGCGCGACACCGCCGCGTCCACGGCCGCAAGGTCGTCGGGCTCGTGTGCGTGGATGACATAGACCCGGCTTCTGCAAACACTGAGACAGAACCGGGCCGCGGGCACTCCCGCAGTGCTGCTGATGGCGTCAACAGCGGCGGACCTGGCCGTGCTCGCCGTGAGGAGTCGCGCAAGCGCGGGGTCGATGATGCCGGTGCGGAGCACCAGCCACTGGGGCAGCGCTGTGCGCTGCCGAAGGATGGCAGCGGCGCGAGCCGTGTCGGCAGAGAGGCTGCCGGTGAGCACGACCGCACGGGGGCGGAGGTCCACCGAGACGCCACACGCCTGCTCGAACGCCGCCACGCCGCTGGGGAACAACGCCGCCAGCGCCGTGCTGTCGGTGGGCACAACAACCAGCAGCGCCTGCGCACCGGAGGAGAGGCGGCGCCGCGCCGCGTGGAGACAGAGACGACGCCGCGCCGCGTGGAGACAGAACCGGAGGACGCTCGTGGTTGCAGTCGTGATGGCGGATTTCTGCAGCTCCATTGCATCTTTCCATGTGGTGGACGAGGCGCGAGCCGGACCGGTTTGCGGAGCTTCCGCAGGACCTCCGGGAGCACATGGAGGCGACAACAGCGCGGTTCCGCCGCGCGGCGTGGCTCGAGCAGCACGAGCGGCCAGCGGCGGTGTACGACCGGCGCGACCCGGCGGCGGTGGAGGCGCACGAGGAGCTCAAGCGCTTCAAGCGCTTGTTCAACGCGACGCTGATGGCCACTGCCAACTGCCAGCCGGTGCGGGAGGCTGCCGGCGAGGTGCGGCGCGAGCACCGCTTCTCCAAGACGGCGGTGCAGGCGCTGCAGTGGCACGCCAAGTGCACCGCGGCCCAGCGAGAGGCGCTCGTGGCGTTGGGTTTTGACGAGGCGGTGCTGCTCCGCCAGGCGGGCTCCATCAGCGCCACGGTTCAGGCGGCGTTTGCACACCACTACGGGGAGTACGGGCTGCGGCTCGGCGAGGAGGGCTACAACCCGTTCCACCGGTTCATGGCGGACGTGGAGCAGCAGCGGGAGGCGTTGTGGGCGCCTGGGATGTGTACATAGCCAAGCCACGCCAGCGCGTCCGCACGGACGTCCAGGGATCCGCGTGCCGGGCGGGCGGCACACGAGGGCTGAGCCTCCCGGGCGCGCCCGCCCGCGTGCAGGCCACGTTTTGTAGTCCTGCTGCACCTCCTTCTTTTGCCATGGCTGTCAAAATACCGCGCTGTGTGGCGGCGCTTGTCTTGTTTGCGGCCGTTGTGCTTGGCGCCGTGGTGGAGGAGGTGCCGTACGACGCAGAGGCGCTCCGGGCGCTTGGGCTTTCCCCCCAGGCCCCCGTGCGCATCGTCGCGAAAGACGGCGCCGCCAAGACGCTCCACGGACGCTTCCTCCACATCACGGACATCCACCCCGACCCCCACTACCGGGCGGGTCTGCTGTACAACGAGGCCTGTCACCGCGGCAAGGGCGAGGCCGGCAAGTACGGCGATGCCATGATGGGCTGCGACTCGCCGGTGGCGTTGATGAACGAGACGATTGCGTGGATCGAGCACCACCTTGCGGACAAGATCGACTTCATCGTGTGGACGGGCGACAACGTGCGCCACGACAACGACCGGCGGATTCCGCGCACGGAGCAGGCTATTTTCGAGCTGAACCAGGACGTGGCGGACCGCATGTTGGGGGCGTTCAAGCACAACAACAACCCGGACCCGCGCCACCTTGACGTGCCGTTGGTGCCGCTGTTGGGCAACAACGATGTGTACCCGCACAACATGTTTGCAGCGGGCCCCACGCTCCAGACACGCGAGCTCTGGCACGTGTGGCACGACATGGTGCCGCCGGAGCAGTTGCACACGTTCGTCACAGGTGCCTACTACTTTGCCGAGGTGGTGCCGAACCAGCTCGCGGTGTTGAGCATCAACACCTTATACTGGTTCAACTCGAACCCGTTGGTGGACGACTGCGACCGTGCCAAGCAGCCGGGGTACCAGGCGTTCCAGTGGCTTGGCGCCGTGCTTACGGAGCTCCGGGAGCGCAACATGAAGGTGTGGTTGCTGGGACACGTGCCGCCGGTGCCCAAGAACTACGACCCCACCTGTTTGCGCAAGTTCACCGTGTGGATCCACGAGTACCGCGACATCATCGTGGGTGGGGTGTACGGCCACATGAACATCGACCACTTCTACCCGTTGGACTCGGTCAAGGCGTACCAGCTGATCAACAAGAGCTTTGGGCTTGCTGTTGCCGGTGAGGCCGAGGAGTTGCACGGCTACACCCCCGAGGAGTTTGTGCGGTCCGATATCTCCGAGTGGCTTGACCCGATGGACGCGCGGGTGGACGGGCCGTTGGTGCATGCGGACGGCGGCGTGCCGCAGGGCAAGGTGGGGTATCTCGAGGACATCCGCAGAACGTGGTATGCCAAGATCAAGGGCAAGCGCGCCAGCCTCGAGCACTCGCACCGCTACTCGATTGCCCACATCAGCGCCCTGGTGGTGCCGACGTTCAACCCGGGCTTCCGGGTGTGGGAGTACAACATCAGCGGTGTTGCCGAGGCCACGGAACGGGCCGAGCAGCAGCCCCCGCGCGAGCCGTGGGGCGAGTTTTTTGCGCGTGTGGACCGGGAGGTTCAGGACGAGGCGGTGAGCCCGCTTGCCGCCAAGCCGCTGTACGACAAGACGTTTCCCAAGCGGCTGCCGGCGGATATGCCGTTGGGCCCGGCGTACACACCGCAGACGTTCCTGCCGTTGCGCTACGTGCAGTACTTTGCCGACCTCGCGGCAATCAACAAGGGCGACGAGCCGTTTGGCTACCAGGTGCAGTACTCGACCGATGACTATGGCATGGAGCAGTTGCTTGTGGACGACTGGCTCAGGCTCGGGCGCAAGCTTGGCGAGCCTGTGAAGCCGAAAAAGGGCAAGAAGCACGACGATTCGGGAAAAGCCAGGCGGGCAGCGGGCCCAGAGACCGCTGTCCGCCTGGCATCCCTGCTCTGGAAGGCCTTTGTGGCCAATCTGTTTATCCGCAGCGGGTACGAGAACACCAAGAACGCGTGATGGCGCTGCGGCTGCTGGAGCCACAAACACACTCGGCGCGTTTCCGTCTGTTCCTCAATGGCTCGTGCTCAGCCACGAGAGTACAGCCAGGCCAGCTTGGTGGCGAACGCCGTCTTCATTCACTTGGGTCTTGTGGCTGTGGTGCTGGTGGCGGCCATGGCTGTGTATGCGACGCGGGAGTTTCTTCGCCGGATGTGGGCGCGGGCCGCCAGCCCCAGTCCAGCCGTGGCGGGATGGGACCCCAAACAGACCCCCGAGACGGTTCTGGCACGGCCCTTGAGGGCCCCCCTGTTGGCCCACACCGCGTACCAGGCGCTTGGCTTCCCGAGGCCACCGATGTGGTTGGCGGTGGTGCCCCTGGGGCTGAGCTCGGGCAGCAACAGTGGGTCTTTTTCCAGCGTGCTGCCGATGCAGCCGGCGCTGCCGCCCATGGCTTGCTTCCCACCGCGAGTGCAGCGCTACCTGATGGAACTCTTGTTGAGGGTAAACGCGAGCAGCCGCCCGCCAACTCTGCGGTGGAGCGATCGCGCCGTCGCCAGCGCGATGACGACGACGACGATGCCGAGGACGAGGTACCCGAGTCTCTGGAGCGCCGACAGAGCGATTGCTGCGCTTGCCCCGTTGGTTTGTTCAAACCCCACGGTGTGGGCGGTGGGCCTCGCCGGCGTTGGCGGCACAACAGGCCCCACGGCCAGCGCAAACGTTTTTGTGCCATCGTACTGCCGTTTGATGCTGACTCTCGCGGCGCGCCTCCCGCCGACCATGACAGCGCAGGACAGTGCCCAGCTCCTTTTGGGCACCACGCTCCTCCAGTGGGCATGGGCCCATTGGGAGTGGGCCAGCGGGATGGTGCCGGCGCTGGTGGCGCTGGGGTGGAGCGAGAGCTTTTGGCGCTCGCTGCCCCCACCAACGGCACCGGTGAGCACGCTCGTGGCCACAGCCGTCGCCGTCATGGACCGCGCCCCCCCAGGGAGCGGCCTCCGTGCAGCTGCTGTGGCAGTCGTGGTGGGCATGGCCCGCGCGGCGCCCTGCCACGCGTACCTCGAGATGGTGCCGGTCCTCGTGGCCCCCCTCGCAAGCGCCAGCAGCAGCACCCGCCGGGAGTTGTTCAGCACAATGGCAATGTTGGTGGCCCGCCACCGGGCCTGCTGTATGGGGGAGTACGCGGCGGACCCCTGTGGGGAGCTTCGTGGGGCAGTGGCGGTTGGGATGGCCTGCAGTGGTACGGAGGAGGCTGGGACCCGGGCTACGGTGAGGGAAATGGTGGCGGGTTTGGCCCGCCGCCACCCGGCGGTGGCGGCATGGGCGGAGGAGACGGGTGCTACATGTGCTGCAAGTGCCGCCGTCGGTGCGAGGAGGCCCAGGCTGCCCAGGAGCAGCAGTGGCAGCACCAGGTTGAGTTCCAGCGGGCCCAGCTCGAGGAGGAGCCCGACAGCGGTGCCCGGCGCGTTGTGAGACGCGTGGAGGAGTGGATGGCGGGCGTGCCGCAAGTGTGAGCCTGGTGTCTTGTATGTGTTTTCAAACGATGTCCCTACGACTGGGAGTAGTCCTTCAAGATGCCCGCCATGTGGACGTTGGTGATCTTGCCGCGCCGGGGCTTTTTCTGCTTGCGCTCGGCCGGCGCCGCCGTCTTGACCGCCATGGGGTCCATGCCCGACGGCTTGAGGCCCATCGCGATCAAGCCCTTGTAGATCTGGTCCGGCTCCGGCGGCCGGAGCTGCGCCCACATGTCCACGAACTTGGGCTCCACACCGCCGAGGCGCGGCCCGTTGTTGGGCCACACCAACCGCGGCTTGTTCTCCTTCTTGGTGCGCAGCACGATCACGTGGCCCTCCTCCTCGAGCTGGTCGATGGCGGCGTGGCAGCCCGACCAGCCGTCCTCGAGCTCCTTTACGGGCGTGCCCCGGAACGTGGGCTGCTGTCTGAGGTACCGAAGAAGATCGTCAGCCGAGTGGATGTTGTGGAACAGGGTGTACTGGAGGGTTTCCGCCTCGGGGTCGTACACGATCCGGTCCACCTTCTGCATCAACGGAATGAGGCGCTCGCGGATGTTGGGCACGCCCGGAAGCTCCTGCTGGAGCCGCGCCACGGGCACCGGGTCGTCGCTCTTCTTGATGAACTCCACCGCGATCATGAAGTTGGCGCTGAGCTGTGCCAGCAGACCCGCCGCCACCGGCCCCGCAGGTGCGGGGCGCGGCTTCTTCACCACGGGCGCCGGGGCCGGCGGCGGCCGCTTGGCGGCGGGGGCCGGCGCCGCCCGCTTCTGCGGCACAATGTCCTTCTTCCGGAGCTGGTTCTTGAACGTGAGAAGCAGCGACAGGAGGTCCGACATGGCGAGGAGGAGAGACAGTCCTGCGGCACCGTGCTCGGTGCAGGAGACTCGTGCATCGGGCTGGGTTCTGCACTTCTTCATGGCGTGTGGCGTGTGCTTCGTGGCTGCCGCGCGCTACAAGTGCCCGGGCTGCGGCGTTGCGACGTGTCTGGTGCCGTGTGTGCGGCGGCACAAGGAGGCCAGCGGCTGCAGCGGGCGCGTCGACGTGACGGCGTTCCGGCTGCGCGACGACTTGACGCCGGAGGCGGTGCAGCGCGATTACAACTTTTTGCAGGGCACGGCGCGCGCCGTCGAGGTGGGGAAGCGCGCCGGCGAGGCGTCGGCCCCGTCGGGGAAACGCCAGCGCGGCGCGGCAGGCGGGGTGGTGGTGCGCCGCGGTGTGCGGGTGGCGGAGCTTCCACAGGGCATGTCGCGCGCCGGCCGCAACCTGAGCGGCTACGACAAGAAACGCGGTGTGTACATGTGGACGGTCGAGTGGTGTGTTGCGCGCCAAGAGGGCACGCCGCCCGATGGGCTGCTGGTGGCGGAGGTGAGCCGCCTGGTGGTGCCGGTGCGGCGTGTATTTACACGGGTTGCGGAGACCGCTGCCATCGAGGACAGCGTGCCCTGGGACCGGCTTGACGGAGACTCCGCGTCAGCCCGGTTCTATGTACGCGACCACTCGGTCACGGCGCACACGAGATACACCGAGCTTGGCGACGGGGCGACGCTCTCGCTGGTGTTTGCCGGCAGAACAGTGCTCGAGTTCCCCACCGTGTGGATCGCCTTGTCGCCGTGGCACCTCCCGTACCCCAAGGAGACTACTTCTTCTTCTTCATCACCTCCTGCTCCGTCTCCTTGAACTCCTTGTCCATGGCATCGCGGTACTGCTTGTGATACTCCTCGACCTTGCGCGCTAACTTGCGCTCGTCGTCGCTGTGCTTCTGGTCGAGCCCTCGCATGTACTTCTCCCGCACCCGGCTGAGCGTTCCGCGGCTGCCCGTCTTGTACTTGTTGAGGTTGGCCTTGAGCCGGGCTGCCACCTCCATCTGGCGCTCCATCAGCGGCGGCGGGAGCGGCACCGCCACGCTGTGCGGGTTGTGCTCGTCCGCCATCGGCGTGTACCCCTTGTTCATCGCAGCAATCGCCAGCACCACCTGCTTGACATCGTGCGGGTCAAAGACCGTCACCGTGAACTGGCGCCCCGGGCCCACCAGCGTCTGCGCCACGTCCGTGAATGGCACGTCCTCCTTCTTGACACGCACAACAAGCTGGTCGAACACCAGCGGCTCGCTGCGGTCGCTCTTGATGACCAAGAGCTCCTTGCGGTGGTCCGCCAACACCTTCTTGAAGTCGGCCTCGACGCTGGCAAAGTCGATCGTGGTTGCAGCGCGCACAGGCTCCTCTGCCTCGTCTGCGTCCTTGCCCTTGCCCTTGCCCTTCTTTTTCTTGGCAAGCAGCGCCGTGCCCGCCGAGAACGGCCGCACACGCGCCGCCCGCACACCGGCACCCGCCGTCCGCGTGGCCAGGAACAACCGAAGCATGACTTTTTTCAACAACGTGCACGCGCCCTTCTGCACGCATCTGCACGACCATGCGTGGTCATGCGTGAGCATGCGCGAACATGCGTCCGCGGGCTTCCTGTTTGTGGACCCTGGCCGCGGTGCACGCGCCCCGCCATGCTGTCCGAGCTACTCGTGCTCGTGCTTGACGAGCTTGTGCTGACTGAGCTCCGTTTTGTGCGGGACCTCGAGCTCCTTGCCGAGCGGCTTGCGCACCACCCCGGCCCCGCCGTGGCATACGCCCACGCCGTGTTTGTGTGTCTTGCCGCCCACCACCGGCGCTTGCACGCCCGGCTTGTCGCTCCGGACGCCACCGCGGCGCTTGTGGCCGCGGTGGTGGCCACCGAGGCGGTCCCGCTCTTCTTGTACACCAAGTACGCCCGCATCTCGCCGCGCGTGCGCCATCTCAAGCACGCGGCGAGCGTCTCCGCCCGCGATCTTCTGCTGGCGCTGTTGTTGACGGCCCCCATGCGCCGCATTACACTGTACCCCTTGTTTCTTCGGCGGTTCGCGCTGCAGCCGGTGCACAGGGCCCATTTTGCTCGCTGCCACGCAATGCTCGCCAAGCGCGTCGCCGCCGTGAACGCCCTGGTGGCCCGGCAGACAGAGAGCGACAGCGGAGCGCAGGCCGGCTGGCCTGCGCTCCTGCACCCTGCTCTTGTCGCACCGCTCTTTTCCGGCACTCTTCTCGCATGCTGGGCGGTGTGCCGCCGCGGCGGCTGGGGCGTTGACACCCGCGTGTGCCTGTGTTTCTTGTACCCCCACCACCTTGTCGCCGCGGAGCAGGGGCGCGTGGTGGGAACGCGCGTGTTGTGGTGTGTCGACCTCCGCACGGCGGTGGTGGTGCTGCCGGTGGCAAACCTGGCTGTCGACGCGTGGCAGTGCGCAGGGTGCTGCTACCGGGACACCGGCTTGGTGGTGGTGCCCGTCGGCCACACCGTTCACCCGTACACCTTCAAGGTGGTGGCGGAGCAGGGGGGGATGCGGTTTGAGGTGGTGTTGGCGGCGCCCACGGCACAGGCGCACTGGAGCTGGGCCTGCCTGCTCCACGAGTTGGTTGAGCGCGTGAACGGCGCCTGTCTCCCTGGGAAGGACGGACAGTGTTCTGCGTCCCCGGCCGGAGCTGGTGCGGCGGCATCTGTGCCTCCGCTGGCGGCACCGCGCGAGGTGCGGGCAGGCGGGGCGGGCAGAGGCTACGGCAGCAGGCGGGTTGCGGTGCGGCTTTGCTACAGACCACCCCGGCGGCGGGGCTACGACTGGCAGAGGGTGTGAGGTGCAGGCTCTCGGTGTGAGGTGTGGGGACACGGCGGGTTATAGCTACGTCAGCCCATGGCGAGCTGCTTCTATGCCGGCCCGCGACGGGAGTCGTTGGTGGAGGTGAACGTGTGGCTGTCCACCTTGGCGTTGTGGCGGCACTTGCCCTCGGTGAGCACGGTGCGGATGGCAGTGTCGAGGTTGGTGGAGCCAAAGGCGTTCTCGAGCTGGGCCTTGCTGGCCTCTTCGAGCACACCCTCCAGCCCGCCGGTTCTCGAGACAAACACCTTGTAGATGCCCACCACCTCGATCAACGGGACGGTGCTGTTGCCGCCGCGGAGCGCGTCCACGGCCTCGGTCGACTCCGCAAGCACGATAAACAGCTCCTCCGTCGACGGCGCTTTGTAAAAGTACTTGACTGCGGACATGTGTGCAATTGGCTGCTCTGGAACGGGCCTGTGGCCCGCCCTTATGTACCCTCTCCGCACGCTCCCGTTTCGGTTGCTGCCGTCGCTTGCTCCTGTGAGCCACCGGCGCGCGGTGACGTCGAGCGGCGGCCCGCATGCATGAGTGGCGGCACGTATGCAGAGGCGTCATGTCTAACTCTATTGTGTTGTGCGTGGCGCGCTCCTTGCGTGCTACTCGGCATGCTCCTCGGCGTTGCGTTCCTTGGCTTCCGCCACGAGCCGGGCCCAGTTGCTGTTGGCAAGGCACCAGGTCTGGACCGCGAGCAGGCACGTCACGCCCACCAGGAGCCCCAACCACAAGCCGCCCACTTTCAACTCGCGCCTGAACGCAAGGTACACCTCGGCGGGCGTGGCAACCGCGTAGTACAGCACCAACAGGATGAGGCCCGACAATGCCTGGCGCCCCTGGCCACGCATGCTCCCGTTGAGCCCCACGTTAATCGCGTCAATCACCTGGAGAGGGAGAAAGAACGCCAACAGACGGAGCCACGCCGCACGCACGACGGGATCGTTGGTGAACAGGTCGACGAGGAAGAAACGGCCAAAGTAGATCCACGCCACGTTGAACAACCCGGCAAGCACCAGCATTGCCGCGAGACAGCGCATGACGATGATGGCGTTGCGGGCAACACCGCTGCCCAAGTAGTGGGAGAGCCGCGTGGCGCCCGTGATGGCGGCGGCAAACGGCACCTGGAACGCCAACCCCGAGAGGAGGATGAAGATTGCCTGAGCGTCCAACTCCACGACGCCAAACCGCGCGGCCAAGAACGTGAGCACCTCGAACGCAAACGCCTCCGCCTCCACCATCACCACGCCGGGAACAGCCAACAGCATGATCGGGCCCCAGCCCGTCAAGCACAGTGCCACCAGCGGCGGCGTGTGCCAGATGTCGCGGCCGTCGACAAGCAAAACATACCCCAAGAGGAGCACGCACTGGAGGTAGTACGTGGCGGCGAGCAGCACCGGGGCGCCCACAAAGCCAATGTTGCACCAGGTGTCCAGCACGATGAACAAGTAGTTGAGGCCGACGTTGAAGGGCACCAGGGCGATGTTGACCCACGTACCGGCAGTGAAGATGCCCTGGCACTGGAGGTAGCGCTTGCCGACCTCGAACATGGCCACCGCCGGGAGACCCGGAATGAGGCACCGAAGGTACACCAGTGCAAGCCGCACCGTTTCCGCATCGTCCACAAACGGCGCGAGGATCCACTGCGAGCACCCCATCACGGCGCCGATAGGGACTAGGAGCAACATGAGAATCGCCAGGCAGCGCGCAAGGTGCAAGCACACGAGGCGATAGTTGGCGGCGCCGTACGCCTGCGAGCACAAGGTGTCGAGGCACGTGGTGAAGCCGGCAAACACACACGGCGCCAGCGTCACAAAAACAACCCGCCCGACCGCCACGGCGCCCACGGCCTCGGTCGAGATCCGCGTGACAAAGTACAACGCCAGCACGTTGAGCAGGAAGTTGAGAAGGAACGTGGCCTGCATCGGCAACAGGTTCTTGACGAGGTAGAACATCTCGCGCTTGTACGTCGTGGGCCCGTGGAGCAGCTCCGTGCGGTGCTCCCGGTCGTCGTCCACCACGCCGGTGCTGCCGTCCGTGCGCAAGAGCGGCGTCAGCTCGTGGTGCTGCGGCACCGCCGCGGGCACGTGTGTGTGGGGGTCCGCCTCGATGTCGCTCAGCATGCTGGCGGCGGCAAGAGGGTGCTTGGGGTTATATACACGCCGGGGTGAGTCAGCAGGCGCGGCCGAAGTGAGTCAGCGTGGTGCCGTGGCGGTGGCGACAAAAATGCGGCGCCGGCGCGGCTGTCAGATGCACGGCTCCAACGGGCGCAGCGGGCGCATGCAGCGCCATGCGTCTCGGGTGCTGTGTTGTGGCTATTCACTCCCAGTCGCCGCTGTGGATGCACCGGAGCATGTACTCGTCCACGTGGCCCCACTCGCCGTCGGCCTGCACCTCCGTCGCCTCCTGCGGCGTCTCCTCGCGCGCGCCCTCGCCGCCCTCCTCGAAGTCCTCCTGGTCCTCGTGCTCCACTTCCGCGAGCGCCAGCCTCGCTGCCGCCACGTCCTCCGCGTCCTCTGCCTGCGCCAACACCAGCTCCACGGCCTGCGGGTTCCCCGCGTCCATCCCCGGGAGCAACAACCGATCGGGCGCGTCGCCCGCCTCCGGCCCGAGAAGGTCCCGCACGCTCAACTTGCCAAAGTAGTCCGTCGTGAAGTCGCCCTCCTGGATCACCACGTTGTCCAACTCGCGCTTCTGGTTCGCCTTCTTGAGAATGTTCAGCTCAATGGTGTACTGCAGCACCAACCGGTAGATGTGCACGTCCCGCGTCTGCCCAATCCGGTGCAGCCGGTCCTGGCACTGCTTGTCCATCGCCGGGTTCCAGTCGCTGTCGTAAAAGATCACCGTGTCCGCGCCCGTCAAGTTGATGCCCAACCCACCCAGCCGCAGCAGGAGAATGAAGCACGTCACCCGCGGGTCTCGGTTGAACTTTTCCGTCATGAGCTGCCGGTCCTCGATCTTGGTCGACCCGTCCAACCGCATGTACCGGTACCCGTGGATGTTCAAGAACTGCTCGAGAATGTCCAACACCTTGGTCATCTGCGTGAAGATGAGCGCGCGGTGCCCGCCCGCCTGCAAGTCGCGAAGAAGCGTCGCAAGCCGCTGGAGCTTCCCGCAGTCGTACTGCAAGAGCGTCTTGTCCGGGAACGCGATCGCAAGCCGCGTCTGGAGCGGAAACAACGGGTTGGCCTCCCCATCAACACCCCGCTTAGCGAGCCGTCCCGCCGCCGCCCGCCCCACCAGAAGCTCTTGCATGTCGTGCACCACAACCGAGGGCGTCACAAACGCAAACCGGTCGATCACACCCTTGCCCCGTGCCACCACCTCGCCCATCGACGGCGTCAAGTACTCGAGCGCATCAGTCACCACCTTCTGCCGCGGGAGCGTCACAAGCTCGTGCAACCCCGGCCCGTACACAGCACTGCGGCTGCACTTCAACAGATTGACCCGCAGCAAGTGGCGGAGCTGCAAAAGTGCCTCCTGCTGCTCCACGTGCTTGCGGTGTCGGTAGTAGCCGTCCACGTCTTGGAAGGTGGCTGGTGGCGCGGCACCCGCCTGGCGAATCACCTCCTCGAGCCGTCCGCACTCTGCGTCAAACTGTGCGGCCGATTGGAGCTCGGCAATCCGCAGCGACACTGTCTTGGGGAGCGCTGCCTCCAGCCCGGTAAACTCGAGGTTCATCAACTGGAGATCGAGCCTGTCAGCACCCCCCAGTCTCGCAAGCCGCCGCGTGCTGACAGCGCTGATGGAATAGTCTCCCAAGACCAGCAGGTCCACCGCAAAGCTCGTCCGGATGGGCCGCGTCTCAAACAAGTCCGGGTGGTTGCACACCTTGCGGAGCTGCATCAAGCAGTTGATGATGCTGAGAAAGTTGCCCAGCTGCAACGTCTCTTTGGTGGCGGCCCGCGCCATGAACTCGTCGTACAAGAACCGCTGGCGCTTCAGCAACCGGCAGTATACCACGTGCTCATACTTGCCGGGCATCTGCTTCTCCACGTCTTTCTTGAGCCGCCGGAGCAAGTACGGCCGGAGCAACTGGTGGAGCTTTGCCACTGTGTGCCGCGTCTCGTCCTCGTCTCCGGTGCCACCGCGCTCGATCAACTGGTCCACTGGCCGTCCAAACCACGTCTGGAAGTCCTGGAGATTGGCAAACCCCTCGGGCATGGCCTGGTTCCATTTGCTGCTGGGCATAAGAAAGTAGAGCAACAGCCACAACTCGCCAATGTTGTTCTGCAACGGCGTGCCTGTGAGCAACAACCGGTTCGCCGTGTTGAAGTTGAGCAACGCCTGCCACCGCTGCAGCCGAAAGTTTTTGATGTTGTGCGCCTCGTCCAAGATCATGTACTGCCACCGGCGGCGGCGGAACACCACCTGGTCCTGCAACACCAACTGGTACAGCGTGATGCACACGTGAAACGCATCTGGCCGTTGCCACCCGCGCCGCTTTTCTTTCCGCTCCTGCGGGCTCCCGTAGTACGTGAGCACCTTGAGGCCGGGCGCAAACCGCTTGAACTCCATCTCCCAGTTGAGCATCACCAGCGTCGGCACCACAATGAGGTGTGGCCCCCAGTTCTCGCAAGCGCACGCAAGGTGCGCAAGAAGCGCAATGGTCTGAATCGTCTTGCCCAACCCCATCTCGTCGGCAAGAATGCCGTTTGTGTCGTTGGCGTAAAGCAGAGCAAGCCAGTTGAGCCCCTGTTTTTGGTACTCACGAAGCGTGCCCCGAAGGAGCAGGGGCACTGGCACGTCCTCGACGTCCTGGGGGCCCCGTTTGGCCACTGGCTGCGCATTGTCCTGGTGGGAGTGCGCCGTCTCGTCGGTCGTGGTGTCCAGCATCGACGCGTCGTCGCTCTCGTCGTCGCTGTCACTCTTGGCATCACTGTCGCTGCCCTCTTCGCTCACCTCGTCAAGGACAGCATCGTACGCCGACGATCTGATCTCCTCGAGCGCCTGCTTTTCCGCCTCATTGAGCGTCTCCAGTACGCCTGTCGACCCGCCGTACAACGCTGTAAGGTCAGCGGCGCCGTCTTCCCCCTCCGAGCCCGCCTCCTCCGAGCTCACCTCCCCCGACCCGCTCTTTTCGCTCTCGCTCTCGCTCTCGCTCATGCTCTCGCTCAGCAGCAGGTCGCTCTTTTCCCCGTTCGCGTATTCCCCCTGCATCACAGCCAACTGCTCCGGCGTGTACTCCGGCGCTGCCACTTGGTCGGCATACAACGACGCCAACCCACCAAGCCCGTCCTCGCTCGCCTCATCCTCGCTCGCCTCGTCGGAGCCGGAGCCATTGCTCCCGCCATCCCTCCCGCCAGGCGTGGGCGTCTCGCTGGCGGTCTTGGCGCTGCCGCGCTGCCGCTCCAACAACTCTTTGGACCGCTCCAAGATCTGGCCCAAGGCCTTCCGGCCCTCCGCATCCTTGCGTTCTCGCTCCTCGCGCTCCTGCAAGATGCGGTGTGCCTTTTCTGCCTGGAGCCACCGCTTGCGCACCAACTGCACCGTGTTCTTTGCCAACAGCCGGAGCCGCTGTTCCTCAAGCTGTGCCTGGCGCTCGTGCTCCGTCTCCTTGCGACGGTGGTAGGTCTGGATCATCTGGGTGATTTTGCGGCCGCGGTTGACCCGCGCGCGCAGCTGAGCCCGCACGCGCTTTTGCATCGCAACCGCATGTGCCACGAGCGAATCGTAGTGGCTTCCCGTCAGCGGTGCTGCTGCAGATGTCCCCACACTGGGCAGTGGCAGTGGCAGCGGCAACCGCTGCACGTTCTGAAGCAGCAACAACGGGTCGTGGAAACGCGGGGGGTTCGCCATCTTACCCACGCGGCCATCCGGCATGAATGTGAGCATGCCACCGCTGCCTGCCGTGTACATGGAGGCCTTGAGACGTCGCACAAAGTCGACCTGTTCCGCGACGTGGCTGCGGTACTCGTTCTCCAGCACGTCCTCGTCGAGCGAACGGAACAGCTGGAGATACGCCGCCACCGACTGTTCGAGGGATTCTGGGTGCAGCGGTGCCACCACAAGCTCCGGGTTAAGCTCTGGTGGGTCGTGGAGGGCAAACTTCAACGCCACCCGACGTGGAAGGTCGTCAAGGCGGTCCTGTTCGGTGATCTCGATCCCGTCGTCGCTCGACTCGTCACTGGCCGCCTCCTTCTTGACAACGGGGCGCGCCACCCTTCCCCTGCGGGCTGCAGCCGCCTGCTTCTTGGCAGGGGGCTTGGGAATTGTCTCCCGCTCCTTCTTGACCTTGCTGGTACGCTGAAGCAACTCGACCAATTGGGTCTTGGCCTCCAGTTCAACCGCGTCTCGGGGAACAACCGGTTTTGCCTGGGCACCTCGGCGGCGCTGAAGCCGCAACGGCACGTCGATATCGGGCGGCGTGTCCTCAGACGCCAGCCAGCGCAACAGCAAATCTTCCAGCGTCATCCACTGGTCGTAGCCCGCCGTGCTGTCGGTGGCATCGCGAAGCGGGTTCCAGTAGGGAAGCGAGGTAAAGCGCCGGAGATAGTATAGCTCCTGGGTGAGAAGCTGGTGGCGGGCCGCCGTCCGGGCGAGAGCCGTCTCGAGCTGTGTGGTGGAGGGCGCGGCCGCATCGCGGCGTCTTTTGGCGTTGGCCAACTCGCTCGGTCCGCTCTCGTCGCGCGGACGCCGGGACCGAGCCGGACCGCTGCCGGCGCTGCTCGTGTGGGGCATGGCAACTGGCAGGTGGCGGACGCGGTGCGGTTTGTGTGGGAGCGCGTAGATGAGTTTTGCGCGGTGATTACATAATCGGCGCGCCTGGCGGTGCGTGTGGGCACCGGCCAATCAGTGGCAGCGCATCCTTCCGCTTCATCATCAGCATGTTCAAGTTGGGACTTCCGAGCCGCGCAGTGCGGCTGATGGCGCGGATGCAGCTGACGGTGCCCAAGAAGCCCGAGTTCTATCTGCTCCGCTCGCCCTACGCCAAGTGGGACGACCGCCAGAACCGCCGCAACTTCAACGAGCCCGTCCTGGACCAGTACGACTACGAGGAGGTGTGGACGGCCGACGTGTACACGCACACGCCCGACAAGGTGGCCGTGCGCTGGGTCGTGACCTATCTTGCAGGTTTCTTTGGCTTTGTGTACGCCGTCAACCTGTTCTGGCCCGGCCGCGAGGCGGTGCCCCGCAACTATCCCTACGGCGGCTTGGCGCGCGAGTTGGGCGCCCGCAGCGAGGACGAGGCGGACCTCTTCCGCACCCACGTCGACAAGCTGGCTCCGGGGGCTCTGTTTGACTAGATATTTATAGCCACGCTACAAACCTGCAAGGAGCTCGCCCAACGCCCGGGCGGCTGCCGCCGTGTCGCCGCCCTCCTTCGCCAACGCCTCCGTGCCGCGGAGCATGGGCTGGAGAAACACGTCGCGCACCACCTTGTGTCGTGTCTCCACGTCGTCCAGCGCCACGTTCGGAAGATCGGCCGCCGTTAGTGTGCCCAGCCCGCCAGCCGTGTCGCTGTGAGAGCCGTACAACCGGAGCATGGCGTACGGCTGCAGCCGCGTGGGGATCATGTAAAGAGCGGTGCTTGGATGCGGGCCGCGCGCCCCCGTGTTGCCGGCGCTCCGCTCCAACCCACGGGCCATGAACTGGCGCAACACCTGGAGGTGCATCGCCCGGGCGCGTTTCAGCAGCTCGCTCGCGATCGCTGCCGCGCCAATGGTGATGGCCACCCGAGCGGTACTAGCGCTGAGGGGCCACCCCATCAACTGGCAGTACAACTGCAACGTGCGGTTCCAGTGCTGCGAGCACACCGCCAGTGCGCTCGCAGGGCTCGCAAGCAACACGCGGAGCAACTTGGGCGCGTCGTTCTTGACGCCCGGCAGGATGTGCAGCATTGCCGAGTGCACAAAGAGCACCATTTTGGCGGTGCTCACCTCCACCAGCGCAGGGGCCTGTTCCTGGAGCGCGCCCAAGCACTCCACAAGCGCCGTCCGCACCGCCGGCGCCGCGTCAAGCGCCAACGGCATCGCCTTGGCCATGAGCTCCGTGCGGCCTGCCGGAGTCGGCGGCAAGTGCAGCGCCATGTGTGCGAGCACCTCCCGCCGCGTCTGGGCGCTGTGGTGGCCCAAGAGCAGCAACTGGTGCGGGAGAGAGTCGCCGGCCGCAAGCAGCTGCGTAGGCACCAGGAGCGTCCGCGCCACAAACAGCGTGTCCGTGTGGTTCGATCCCGGCGTCTTGCCCTTGCCCACCCGGAGCTTGGTCTTGACAAAGTCCTTCTTCTTTTCCGCCCGCTTCTTCTTGGATGCCATGCTGGTGTGCTCGAGTTTTTTTTTTGGCGCGCGATGAGCAGCGGCATGGAGGCGCTTTCTCTGTTGACGCTCAGCGAGCGCTTGCGGCCGTGGGAGGAGTCGTTGGTCGGGGCGTTGACCTTGACCGAGGACGTGAGCATGGAGGACGCGGGCATGGGAGACGCGAGCACGGAGGACGCGGGGGACCCGCGGGCGGCGGTGTGCGAAGAGTCCGTCGGCCTGCCGGACGCGAGCATGGAAGAGGCACCGGTCTCGTCCGCATCGCCGCAGGGCCAGACGTCCGAGCTTGTCAGTGCGACGCCCGGCCCTGTCGACGCCTCAGCCTCGCCGTCTCCCGCGCGTGCTATTGTGGCGCGTCGCCGGAGGCCCCTCACACAACAAGCAGACACGGACTCGGAAGACGACCACCCCGGGTGGGTGCCGCACCCGGTGCAGCTTCAGATGCACCACCACCACTACTACCCGGCACCTGCAGGGCCCTTCTCGGCGCCAGAGCCGCTCCCTGTGCCGGGGCCGGTGCGCCTGCTCCCGAGCGTGTCGGCCCTTGCGTACCTCCTCGTGCTCGGCGTCGCGCTCCTCGCAGGCAACGCCGTACGAGGCGACCTCGCGCGGTGGGAGGCCCAGGCGGTGCAGCGCGCACGGCTTGCATCGGACCTGTGCTCCCGGCTCTACGCCGCAAACCGGTGCGACCCCGCCACGGTCGTGCCGGCGATGGAGGCACAGTGTGCACAGTGGGCCCACTGCATGCGCCGCGACCCGCACACCGAGTGGCTCACGCTGCGCGGGCTCGTCGAGCTCACAGGCGTGCTTGTCGAGCTGCTCTTGCGCCAGGTGCTGCTCCGGAGCGCCGGGCTCCTTGCCGCCGCCGTCGCACTCGTGGCCGTGTCACGTGCGCGCTAGGCTGCGCTTTTCCGCCCCATGTCTCTTTCCAACGCGGCGACGGTGTTCGTGCTTCCGGCGGTGGGCGTGGCCGCGCTTGTGGTGGTGCGTGTGCCGGTGGCCGTGGCCGCTGCGGCCGCCGTCTACTACACCGCGACGCTCGTGCTGATCACCGCGGGCTACCACCGCCACCACGCACACCGGCTGTGGCGGCCGCACCGCGCTGTGGCGCTCGCCATGGCCGTGCTAGGGGCCCTGGCCGGGGTTGGACCGATCGACCGCTGGTGTGCCTACCACCGGGCCCACCACAAGCACGCCGGCGATCCGCTGCGCGACCCGTGCTGCGTGTCGCACGGCCTTGCGTGGGCACACATGGGCTGGACCGTGTGGGCCCCGCCGCCGGCCGACGCCGCAGACACTGAGCTTGCGGGTGACGCAGTGGCTGCATGGCAGGCGCAGTGCTACTGGCGGTTGTTTGTGCTAGGCACGGTGGTGTTCCCGCTCGCACTCGGCGTCATCTTGGGCGCTCCGTTCACGACGTTTCTCGTTGTTGGGCTTGGTCGCATGGCGCTTGTCCAACAAAGCGCCTTCTACCCAACACTGGTGGGGCACACGGTGGGCACCCGGCCGTACGACCACACGGTGGCTGCGCGAGACCTTGCCCTTGCGAACCTTGTCACCGGCGGCGAGGGCCGGGTCAACTTCCACCATGCCTTCCCGCGCGACTACCGTGGCGGCAACGTTGTGTGGTACGACGTGGACCCGGCCAAGTGGTGCATCGATGCGCTCGCGGCGGTGGGGCTTGCGGACAGGCTCCAGACTGTGCCGCAGCCGGTGGTGGACCGTCTCCGGGTGCAGGAGCTCCAGCGGCAGCTCGACGCCGAGCGTGCGCGGCTTGACTGGGGCATTGACGTGGACCGGCTTCCGCGGCTCACGCCCGAGGCGTTCCGGCGGGCGGCGGTCGCAACACCCTCGCGGGCGCTTGTGGTGGTGGACGGGATTGTGCACGACGTGCTGCCGTTCATTGCCGACCACCCCGGCGGCGAGGCGCTCGTGCGCGCGTCCGTCGGCAAGGACGCCACATTGGCGTTCAACGGCGCGGTCTATGCACACCTGAGCGCCGCGCGCAACCTCCTCGCCACGATGCGCGTGGCCGCCTTGACAAGCCACGAGGGCGTCGAGGGGATCCAACGCACTGCCGCCGCCGGCCTGCTCCAGAGCACCGCCGAGGCCGCCTAAGTCCGCGCCAGAGCCGCGCGTGCGCCGGCCTGCACGCACTCGTACATCCGCACACCTAATCGCATTGCCCATGTTCCTCCTCCCGCTCAGCCTCACGCTGCTCGTGGCGATCCTCTCGCTGCTCTATCTCTACTGGCGGCAACGGACGCCGCCGCCGACGTTCACGGTGCCGGTGCCGGTCGAGTCGCTCCCGCACTGGAAGGGCCGGCGCGTGGCTGCCATCCTCCGCACCGCCGACGAGCCGGCCATGGTGCAGTGTCTCTGCCCCGCCACTGGCCAGTTTCTCGGCAAGTTCGCAGCCCACACGCCTGGCGACATGGACGCGGCAATTGCCGCTGCCAAGGCCGCCCAGCCCGCGTGGGCCGCCACGCCCGTGGCGAAACGCAAGTTGGTGTTGGAGTGCTTGAGCGCGTACATCTTGGCACACCAGGAGGAGCTTGCGCGGGTGGCGTGTCGGGACCTGGGCAAGACCATGGTGGATGCAGCCATGGGCGAGATTCTCACGACGCTCGAGAAGCTTGCGTGGACGGTGCGTCACGGCGAGCGCAGCATTGCTCGCGAGGCCCGCGCCGGCCCCGCCAACATCCTTATGCGCTACAAGGGCGCTGAGGTGGTGTACGAGCCGCTTGGCGTGGTGGCGTCGATTGTGCTGTGGAACTATCCCTTCCACAACCTCATGGGTCCCGTCATTGCGGCGCTCTTCACCGGCAACGCCATCTGCGTCAAGGTGCTGGAGCAGGTGTTGTGGCTGCTGCGGCACTTCATCGCCGTGGTGCGCGGTGCTCTCGAGGCGTGTGGACACAGCCCCGACCTCGTGCAGCTCGTGTGCTGCTGGCCCGAAGACGCGGCGCACTTTGTGGCCCACAAGGACCTTGCGCACATCACCTTCATCGGGCTGTACCCCGTGGCGCAAAAGGTGCTTGCAGCCGCGGCTGCGAGCGTGACGCCGGTGGTGACCGAGCTCGGAGGCAAGGATGCGTTTGTGGTGTTGGAGGATGCAGGCCGTGTCGAGGCCATTGCCCTGATCGTCATGCGCGGCACGTTCCAGCTGGCGGGCCAGAACTGCATTGGAATCGAGCGGGTCGTGGCCGTGGGAGCTGCGTATGCGCCGCTTGTGCTGGTGTTGGCGCGCCGCATTCCCGAGATCCGGGTGGGCTCGGACATTGACCAGCTCGAGGAGATTGACATGGGCGCGCTTGTGTCGGGCGCCCGGACAGAGCACCTTGAGGAGCTTGTGGCGGCGGCAGTGGCGGACGGGGCGCGGTTGCTTGTCGGCGGGCACCGGTTTGCGCATCCCAACTACCCACAGGGCCACTACTTTGAGCCCACGCTTCTCGTGGACGTGACGCCCGCGATGCAGATTGCCCAGGAGGAGGTGTTTGGGCCGGTGTGTGTGGTGATGCGTGCCGGGTCAAGTGCGGAGGCGGTGGAGATTGCCAACTCGACCGTGTATGGGCTCGGGGCGCTGGTGTTTGGCAGCTATCGGGCGGCACGCGAGGTGGCACACAGTCTACACGCGGGGAACGTCGCCATCAACGACTTTGCGACGTTCTATCTCTGCCAGCTTCCGTTCGGCGGCACCCGCGGCTCCGGGTTCGGCAAGTTTGGCGGCGAGGAGGGGCTCCGCGGCTTGATGGTGGCCAAGTCGGTGTGCTACGACCGGCTCCCAGGCATCCAAACGGCTATCCCGCGGCCGTTGGACTACCCCATTGCCGACGGCCGCCGCGCGTGGGGCTTTGTGGCCAGCCTCAACACCGCCGGCTACGCCCGCAGCCTCTGGGGCCAGCTCCAGGGCCTCGCCGGCCTTGCGCGCAACGGCACGTAGGCCTGCATACAAGCGCATCCTGCAGGCAAATGCATGTCCCCGATTAGGCAGCGGCCCTCCATCGCCCCCCCTTAATCCATCTCTTTATGTCGCAGCAGGGTATCCAGCAGCTTCTTTCGGCGGAGAAGGAGGCGCACGCCATCATCGCCGAGGCGCGTGCCTACCGCAGCGACAAGCTCAAGGCAGCGAAGGTGGACGCGGCGGAGGAGATTGCCAAGGTGAAGGCGCGCAAGGAGGGCGAGTTGGCCACGTTTGAGCAGCAGCACTCGGGCTTGAACGACGAGGCCGACAAGGCTGCGGAGAAGCAGGTGGCGGACGAGTTGGCGAAAATCAAGGCCATTGCGGGCGAGAAGCGCGACAAGGTGATCGATCTCTTGGTGCTGGCCGTCACCAAGCCCTCCCCGCTGTTGCACGCCAACGCCGCGTGAGAGCTGCGGGCGCAGCCGCAGGGGCAGTGAATACAGTCTTGTGTATGTTATGCTGTAGTCTCGGGCTCCACCCACTCCATCTCGCTCGTGCCCCAGCGCACGCGGTACTCGCCGCAAGAGCTCCCGCCGGCGTCGTCCGCCCAGTACCGGATCCACGGGAAGGCCGTGTAGTGGATGTTTTTGGCCGTCAGTTCCTCCACGTGGATCAGCTGGATGCCCAACCCGGAGTAGGCCTGCGACAAGAGATGGAGCTTGAACCGCACATACACCAGGAACGGGTCGAGTTGAACCGTGCCCGTGCGCGCCGCCTCCGATACAGCAATCCGGGCGAGGCGGTTCTTGTCGCGAAGCTGTGCCGCTGGCATGTACGTGGAGGCAGATTCCTCCCCCTCCGCCTCCTCCTCCGCGGTGCGTGCGGGTGTGCTTGTGCCGGTCTCTGGGATCTCCTGGAGACCGAGATCCGCCATCATTTTGTACTCCTCGTTCCCGCTGAACGTCTCGAGCGTCCATGTCAAGCACTGGCGCTCGAGGTCCAAGGCCACCGCCAGGTTCAGCAGCCCCTTCAACTCGTTGGTGCGCCACTTGAGCGGCTGGTTGTAGTCGAGAACGTAGAGCTGGAGCGGTACCACCACCTCGAGGTGGTGTCCCCGGATCTGCCGCCGGAAGTGCGTGGTGAGCGTGATGAGAACCTGGAGCCGTGGGCTATCGCTGCGCACCACACGGAAGAAGGGCTGCACGAGGAAGAGCGGGGCACGGTCGCGGGTCCGGCTCTGGAGGTGGTACGACATGAGGGTAAAGGCGCCGTCCGGTGGAATGAACGAAATGGCACGGGCGGTCTCGTCGGATGTTGCCTCGGGCGTGGCCTCGGGCGTGGCCTCGGGCGCGGCCGCTGCGATCGCATCAGGAACCACCTCCGGAACCTCCTCCGGCACTTCTTCCGGAACAGCCTCAGAAGCCTTCTCGCTCTTGGTGTTGCTGACACGCTCGACACACTGATGGAAGCTGATGCGATCAAAGAACTCCCCCGTATCCAACGCCCGTGAAAAGGTCATGCGGCACGTGGGCATGCCAGAGAGGTAGCACCGCAACCGCACCTCGCCCAGCAACTCGTTGAGACGTATCTTGGACGAGCCAGCCACGTACGTGAACCGCACATGTTCGTGGACGTCCACAAACAACTCGTTCTTCTTGTAGTAGATGCCCCGCGGTCTCCAGTTGATCTGTGAGCCCGTAGTGCGCAACACACTCGCGTTCACAAGCATGTCGTCCTGCGGCTCAGGTGTGCCTTGGGTCTCGGGCGTGGCCGTCGGCGTGTGCACCCGCATCTTGATGTACTCGCGGAGCATCTTGTAGTCGGTGATCTGCACAAGCCCAAAGTCCATGGCCTCGTCGAGAAGCTCGTGGATGAGAACGCTGTTGTCCAACACCGCCTCCTTGTCGAGCTGCAGGCGGCTGAGAGTCTGGAGGAGAAGCAGCTCCAACAGCAGAAGAAACACCACCGCCTCCATGGCACCGCGGCGGCCGCCCACCATCACGGCAACAAAGCGGAGCAGGGCGTGGGCATGGCTCACGAAGTGGTACTCGCCGCGGGCATCGCACACCACGGGTGGGACTGCGTCTGGCGTGAGGCCCAGCTCCCGCACCGCCTGGTGGAACCGCTCAAGCACGCCGGCCAGCTCAGAAGAGTCGAGCCGGAAGCCCCGCCATAGGAGCGGCTGGAGCTGCGAGTCGAGAATGTAGATTGCCAGGGACATGGCCGTTCAGGAGCCATGCAACGGGGCCGCGCAACGGAACAGGTGGCGAGGCGGGAAGCAGCAGACGCAGCGGCACAAGCAAAACCAGGCAGAAGCTCAGGGTCGGAAGGCGCCAGAGCAGGAGGTGGCGGGGAGAGGGGCGCCAGGGCTGCGTGTGCCGGAACAGGGACTGGCGCGCACACGCGTTGCTGGCTGTTTTTGGGCAGAGCGCGCGACTCGTCAAAATGCATTTCCTACTCAGTACATGTCGTAGACACGGTGCCGCTGGTCGCCCGCCGGCTCCTCGGTGTCGTCCCCGGGCTGCGGGCTGCTGTGGCCCAAGAGTTTGCGGTCCTCCTGCTCCAAGATCTTCACCCCCGTGTCCAAGCGCTGGAGCACGTTCAACTTGACCGTGTTCAAGCCCTCGTAGTCCTTGTACTTGATCGAGTACTGCTTCAGCAACTGCTCACGGATCTTCCAGAACTGGCCGCGCACCTGCTCCAACAGCTCGCGCGCCCACTGCAGCTGCAGCGCCTCGATCTGCACCACCACGTTGCGCACCCACACCATCACCCCCAACACCCCGAGCGCCAACGACAAGCCACTGTCCACGTCTGCCAAGTACCACCCGGCAAATGGGATCACCACCGACGGCACAAGCGTCTGGTACGTCTGGCGCCACACAATCCGCTGGAGCTGTCGCTGGAGCACCGGGAGTCGCTCGGGCACCAACACGTCGTTCTTGTACTCCACCGCCGGCAGCACCAACTTGGGCCGCACGCGCAGGTTGACAATGTGGCCCAACTGGGTCTGTACCTCGTCGTAGTCTGCAAACACCTGCAGGTCAAACTTTTCGCGCAACCACCGCTCCATCTGCCGCGCCGTTCCGTGGTTGGTCAGCAACACGTTGTGCGCGGTGATGGCGTGGCGGAGCTCCTTCAGAAACTGCGTCTTGAACAGAAAGAACAGCTTGTGGCACTCCACCATGTAGTCGTTGATCGTCTTGTCGATCTGGTTGTTGAGGTACTTCTTGTTCGCCTGCCGCTGCAACTCGTTGATCGAGAGGTTGACGGCATACTGCAGAAGCAGGATCACCAGCTTGATCATGGCCACAACAGCAGTGTGCGCCGAGCTCTGGTGGTTGATGAACTTGAGCACCGCAAAGATGTTCAGGTGCACAATGTCGGTCACAATTTCCTGGCGCTCTGCTGCCGCAAGCACCAGCGACTCCTCCGCGGAGCTCTCTTCGCCGCCGTCTGCATACGCACCGCTTGCCGAGGCCAGCGTCTCGGCCTCGCTCTTGTCCTGGAGGTCGTCGTGTGTCGTGGACACTTGCGAGGACAAGACGGGCACGGTGTGTCCGCCGACGCTCTCGTACTCCAACAACATGCTCTTCTGGTCGTCGTGGAGGCCCATCATCCGTTCCAGCGCCTCGAAACAAAGCCGCAGGTTGACCTTGAGCAGGGTGGTGTCGAGGTCGAGCTGCAGCGTCTCATCGGAGCCCGGGAGCTCGGCCTCCGTGTCGGTGACCTGGTACAACGGCCAGAACACCTCGTACAACAACGGGTCGTTCGTGATGGTGGAGCAGTCGTTGCGGTCCGTGACGAACAAGTACATGTGGCACTCAATCACCAGGGTGCTGTCCGTGTCCCAGTTATTAATCTCCAAGATCTCGAGCGAGTGGAAGTCGCGGCTCTCGGACTCGGTGAACGGCTCCTTCAATTGCCGGTGCAAGAACTTGAGGGGCACGTGGTAGTCGTCCTGCTGGGCGCTGGAGCTGATCACGTTGAACACCTTGCCGTACTTGATCAAGTTGTTCTTGCTGCAGTTGCGCTGCTTGACCCGCTTGTACCAGTACTGCTCGCCCAGCGTGGGGTCGCCCACAATCAGCTCGAGGAAATGCGAGTTGGGCCCGTGCCGCTGCTGTCCCAGCGACGCGTCCAACGCATACAGGCTGTGTGTGCGGCCCGATATCGAGTCGTCGTAGAGCACGCCGATGCGGATCGGCGTGGCGCTGAAGTCCATCGTGCGCATCACCAAGTCGATCTTCGCGTGGAGGTAGTCGTTCACAAACTTGGGGTGGTACAGGTTCTGGTACTGCAGAAGGTTGTACATCAAGTTGTTGCGGGTTGTGTAGGTGAGGTCGTACACCTCCTGGTACGTGTAGTCGCGCGGCGGTCGGCTCTGCACCAGTCGGCGCGGCGCTAGACCCCACGGCGCCGGCACACCCGCCGCCTGCTGCCACCGGAATTGCGACCACCGCGGGCGGAGAAGCTGCATACAGAGACGTGTGCACAAGAACCAATCCCGCACGAAACGAAAGGCGCCCGGTAGCGACACGTCTGTCACGTGAGGCGTTGTCGCCGACATGGAGCGGGCGCGGCGGGCGGAGCGGGCGCGGCGGGCATCCGCGTGCGGTCTGATGTGCGGTGCCACGACGTCGTCAAGCAGGCCGCGGCTGCTTGCCTGCCCGAACCGGCGCGCCGCCGTTGTCGTGCTGGCAGCCCCGGCAAGGGCTTTATGCCCTGTAATGCGCCGTCCCCTTCGGGCAGCGCGCGCATTGCCGAACCGGGCCGCATCTGCCCCAGCCCACACCAACCGCCCCATGCACGTGCTCCTCACGAACGACGACGGCCCGCTTGACGACGTCGCGGCACCCTACATCAAGCCGTTCATTGACGAGCTCCGCCGCTCCTCCGACTGGACGCTTCTGGTGATCACGCCCAATGTCCAGCGCCTGTGGATCGGCAAGGCCCACTTTGTTGGCGCCTCCGTGCGCCCCGAGTACCTCTATCCCACCGACACTGGCAACCAGTTCGAGGGACCCTTCTCCGAGCCGCGGACCGACGACGCCGGCCTCGAGTGGGTCACGTTGGACTCGACCCCGGCCGCCTGCGCCGACATCGGCATCAACCACGCCTTCTCCAGCAAGGGCGAGGTCGACTTGGTGGTGTCGGGCCCCAACCTCGGCCGCAACTCCGGAGCCCTCTTCTTGGCGCTGTCTGGCACCCTTGGTGCCGCCAACGAGGCTGCGCTCAACCGCAAGAAGGCGATCGCCTTGCTGTTCCTGTTTGACGGCGAGCTCAAGTACGACATGCCCACCATTGAGCAGGCGTGCCGGCTCAGTGTACGGATTGTGCAGCATCTTGCGGGCCACTGGGACCCCAAGGTCGACGTGTACCTGGTGAACATCCCGCTTGTGGCCTCTTTGCTGGACGACACGCCGGTGCACTATACGGACATCTTCCACAACCGCTGGCGCTCCATGTACCGGCCACACGACGGCCGCTACGAGTGGGCCCCCGACTTTAACGGCGTGGCGCAGCAGGTGGCACGCGCCCGCAACCAGGGCCAGTTCAACGATGCCGTGTGCTTGGAGAACGGCTGGATCAGCGTCACGCCCTTGCGTGCCGCCTTTGCCACCGTGCCGGCGAGCGGCCAGATCGAGTTGGCGCCGCCCGTGAGCAGCACCGCGTCTCTGCATGCACACGCGGCAGGCACAGTGGCACTTACCCTCGACCCCAGCTCGTACATCCACCCCATCATCACTGCGGCCGTGAAGCGCCTCGGTCCCAAAGTGCACCTTGCACATGCGCTCCCGTCGCACGGGGACCGTCAGGTGGTGCACTTTGGCGAGTACGAGGAGTTGGACTTTGATCGCGTGGGCCACCCGCACTACCACCCGTGTGCGTATGTCTACCGCAAGGCGTTGATCCGCAAGCACCACCTCGCCCACACGGTGCACATGTACGTGGTGAAGCACCCGGAGTCGGCACTCGTGCACGGGTTTCCGGCCACCTACCAGTTGGAGGTGGACTACGCCGAGTTCTTGGACGAGGCACTCGACGATGCGTACGAGCTCCGCGACGCTGTGGCCGCCGGCACCAGCACGTGGATCTTGAAGCCGTCCATGAGCGACCGGGGCCAGGGCATCCGCATGTTCCGCACCCTCGAGCAGCTCCAGGCCATCTTTGACTCGTTCGAAGAGCTGGACACCGAGGACGAGGACGCGGGCGACAACGGCGTCATGGCGTCGCAGCTCCGCCACTTTGTTGTCCAGCAGTACCTCCCCAACCCGCTCTTGTTGCCCCAGTACCGCTCGCGCAAGTTCCACATCCGCACCTACGTCGTGTGTGCCGGTGCGCTCCAGGTGTACGTGTACCGGCACATGTTGGCGCTCTTTGCCGCCTCCGCCTTCCAGGACCCTGCCGCCGCCGCTTCCGACGAGACTGTCGACCTTGCAGGCCACTTGACCAACACGTGTTTGCAGGAGGATGGCCAGCACGAGCTGGTCGAGGCGTTCTGGAGCCTCCAGGGAGTGCTGCCGGGGCTGAAGCACGAGATCTTCGACGGCGTGTGCGCGCTTGTGCGCGAGGTGTTCACAGCAGCCGCCACGGTGGACCGCATGGGGTTCCAGCCTCTCGAGCACGGCTTTGAGACGTACGGCCTTGACTTCCTTGTGGACACCACCAACGGCGTGCACTTGCTCGAGGTGAACGCGTACCCCGACTTCAAGCAGACGGGCCAGGAGCTCCGGGGAATTGTGAGCGGCTTGTTCGAGGACGTGGTTGGTGGTATTGTTGGCCCGATGATGGGCGGGCCGCGCCGCCGCTGCCCCGACTTGGTCCAGGTGTTGGACCTCCCGCTCAACGAGTGGTAGACCGGCGCGCGCACCCGGGTGGCGGGAGTGGTGCGTTCATTCGTAGACGGGTGGCTGCTTACTCATAGTCGCCGTTCATCTCGCGGCACCACTTGAACAACTGGTCCTTGAGGCGGTCGGTGCGCACGAGCCCGGTGCGCACCTGCGAGAGACACCGGATGTACTCGTCCAGCCGCTGCAAGGCAATCTGCACGTGGTGGCGGGTGTTCTCCACAAGCTCGGGGTCGAGGCCCAACGTGGGGTCGCGCACAAGCCGCGGAAGCGCAAAAAACGGATCGTCCTCCAATAAGCCCAGGTTGCGGGTCACGCGGCGCTCCTCGCCGTCTTCCTGCTCCTCTTTGACCACATTCAGTGTCAAGTGGTGGTTGTACTCGGGGAGGTCCAAGCTGTCCGCAAGAAGCGTGCTGGGATCGTCGCCGAGAAACACCGTCATGAGCCGGAGCAACTGCACCACCGTTTCCTGCTCCTTCTCAATCACCTCGATCGTTTGCTGCGCCAACGCACGCGCCGTGGTGCTCTGAAACGTCTGGGCAAGGGCTGGGTGCTGCACCACGTCGGCCGGGTGCTGCACCGGCGCCAACAACTGGTCGAGCTTCACGCTGCGGTACACATCGTCATCGTCGTCGCTCTCGCTGGCGATCGCCAGGTCCAGCGGCGGCGGGCGGGGCACCGGCGGCACGATAACCCGCCGCTTGCGCCCGCTGTACTCCACCTCCATCGTGCCGCTGCCGCCCGCCTCGATGCGGCTCGGGTCGAGTGCGTCCCCGCCCCGCTTGAGCTTGTTGCCGCGGTTGCTGCCGCCGGCGAGAGGCGCGTCGTCAGGGGTGTCCGCAGGCGCCTCCAGCAGCCGCTTGGCCCGCAAGCGCGCCATGAGCGTGGGAATGTCCACCGTCGGCACCGTCATGGGGAACAAAGATGGGATGCGTGTTGGCGATTATGTACAGCGTGCAGCGCCGCTCCTACAGACACTACTCCGGCTTGCCCATCATGCTGCGGGCCTTGCGGTAGCCGTGCATGTCGTTCTCGGGCAGAAAGCGCACACGCTGGGCGTACTCGCCGATGGCCCGGTTCGCCGTCATGTACTTGGCCACGCAGCGGTCCACGCAGCACATCTCGCCCTTCAGGAGCTCGCTCTCGCCGTACTCCCCCGGGATGCACTTGCCCGCACACGCCGCCATCATGCGGTCGAACGTCGCCGCCATGGCGTCAAACTGCACCTCCGCCACCTTGAGCCGCTCCGGGTCCACCTCCAACCCGAGGAGGTGCTGGTTCCTGAGGAATAGCGACATGCGAAAATCCGCAAGCCTGCACCAAAGCCGCACCCAAGCACCCCGCACCGCGCCACCCGCACCATGCCTGCCGTCGTCCCCCTCGAGAGCAACCCGGAGGTGTTCTCTGCCCTCGCCCACAAGCTCGGCGTCTCCCCCTTGCTCGAGTTCCACGACGTCTACTCCCTCTCCGACGAGACGCTCCTCGCAATGGTGCCGCGTCCCGTCTCCGCCGTCGTGCTCCTCTTCCCCATCACGCCCCAGTTCGAGCAGGTGCGTCGCCGCGAGGACGCAGACCAGCCCGGGTACGACCAGGAGCTCTACGGCGATGTGGCCTGGTTGCGCCAGACCCTCAAGAACGGTTGTGGCTTGTATGCCCTCCTCCACGCCGGCCTCAACCTCCCCGACGGCCTCATTGCTGCCGACTCGCCCCTCGCCCGGCTCAAGGCAGACAGCGTGCGCGTGGACGCTGCCGGCAATGCTGTGCCCCGTCTGGTGCAGGAGGTGGCGCAGCTTGTCGAGGAGTTGGAGAGCCGCACGGCGCTGTACGGCGAGGCGGCGGCCGCCGGCCAGACCGAGGCTCCGCCCGCCGGCGAGGATGTGAACCTCCACTTTTTGTGCTTTGTGCATGGCACGGACAACCGGGTGTATGAGTTGGACGGGCGCCGCACGGGTCCGCGCGCGTTGGGCAAGTGTGAGGCCGACGACGTGCTCGCAGAGCCGGTGGTCGTTGAGCGGGTGCAGTCCATGATGCGCGACGCGGACGGCGACAACCAGCTCAAGTTCGCCATCATGGCATTGGCCCCGGGAGAGTAGCGTGCATCGCCAGGCAGTCTTACAAACGGTCCATCACCACCCGCGCCTTGTGGCACACGAGAGTCTCGCCCTCGACAAACGCACCAATGCCCATGTCGCCCGCAAACAGCTGCCACGCCTCTTCCAGGTCCAACACGAGTTCCTCCCGCACCCATGCCACCGGCACCTGGCGATATGCCCGGCAGACGACCGCGAGCGCGCGCACACGCTCGCGTCGACCAAACTGGTCGATGAGCCGCTGGGCCGTTGCCGGCGCCCGCCGATAGAGCAGGAAGAACAGGTGGTAGTCGCCCAGCTGCTGTGCACGTGCCAATGCAAATGCAAGCCGCACCTCGTCGCTGTTCTGGAGCTCCTCCAGCAACAGCAAGCGCATGCGGAACACGTCCGCCACGCGCCGCGTCAAGAGAAGGTACAAGGCCCGGTAGCCCACAAACTCGCTCTCGTTCCGTGGCGTCACCGCTGGCACACGGTACAAGCGGACAAGCTGCAGCTGGCACTGGTTGAACTCGCCCATGTCGTTGTTGTCAATCGCAAGGCGCGCGTGGAACTCGTACACCTGCACCGTGAAGTTGTTGCACACGTGTTGCACCGTCAAGTCCTGGCGGATCAGCTTGAGCTGGTCGCACGCGTATGCATACAGCGCCGGTGAGTTCTTTCGGCCCACGGCCTGCTCCACCATGTGGAACGCCTTCCAGAGCACGGCTGGCGGCCGCACCAACGCGGGGTCTGGGGCCAGCGTAAGCCGGAGGTAGCGCTTCTCGACAACGGTGCATGTGCCCACGAGTGGCTTGCTGCTGTGTAGGTCTTCGGCGACAATGTCTGGGGTCGTGGGGGCATGGACACTGAGTTCTTTGGCGAACCGTGCCAGCCGCGACTTGAGCCGCTCCAGAGCAAAGATTGATTCGGACGAGAGCCTCGGCGGCGGACGCGGTGGGGGGTGCGCAGCAACCAGCGTCTCGTGCACGGGCAGGGTCGGCGGGAAATAGAGACCTGGCGGAACAGCGGGAGACGGCGGAGAGCCTGTGCCCATCGGGAGAGGCTCCTCGACAACCGCCCCGGACGCGGCGCTGTTTGCAGGCATTGTGCCAGGGGCAGCCCCGGCGGGGATTTCCGCATCCGGCGACTCGTTGCCGTGGGGTGTGTTTTCCAAGCTGGCAAAGGTCCCCAGCTCTTGTGGAACCGCCACCTTCCGCGCCCGCATCTGCTTTGCCCTAAGCTTCACAAACGTGCTCGTGCTAAAGACATTCAGCCTTTTCTTCTCCAGCACCAACCGTTCCACAAACGCCTCGTCCAGCTCGAGAAAACTCACGCGGGCCACGTCGTCCGGGTTGTGTGCTGTCTCGTCCTTCATCTTTCTCCGTAGCTTTTCCAACAGCAACCGGACCACCCGTCGGTACTGGCCGATTGAGGGGGCATGGATCTTGAAGAGACCGTTTTCGGTCGGCTTCAGAATCTTTTCCAACACTCTGGAAGAGGGCGGTCCTGATGGCGGATAACACCAAACCCAGAGCAGGCTCGGATCAGACGCCTTCGCCTGCACCGAAAGCGGTGGCGGCACAGGACCGGACAGCGGTTCTGCACCGCCGTTGGGATCCATTTCGGGTGCTGCACGGCCTGCGCCGAGAACACGCCACCCGTCTGAGGGCAGCGGTTGAGCCCGCGCCGACAGACCGTCCGGGTCGCCTGTTTCCACCCCCCTCGACGCATGGTTCCCGCTGGCTGCCTCCCAGAACCTTGTTCTCTCTTCGAGAAAGAGCAGCTTGTGATCGTGCCCCAAAGCCATCGTTTTCATTTTGGGAATGAACTGGGCGAGGAAGGCCCCTTCTCTCTCAAGATACCTCATCCGGACAGTGTCCTGTGGATTGTGAATCGCCTCGTTCCTCATCTTCTTCGTCAAGGCGTCCCGCAGAACCTCCACCGTCTTGCGGAACTGGCCCAACTTCGAAATGTCAATCTGAAACGACCTGTTCTTGTGGGTGTACCACAGGATGTTCTTCAACACCTTGGACGAATCGGGCCCCTCGGGTGGCTCGTGCAATAGCCAAATCAGCTGACTGCTGCCCATGCTCCGATCCGGCTTGATTGGCGGGGGGACTGGGATGTGCATCCCCAGCGGCTCTGGGGTGGGCGCCTGAGCGCCGATGGTAGAACCGGGCGTCGTAGGAGGCCCTTGGTCCTCCGCCAGCCCCAGACCAGACACCCAGTCCTGTTCCAGCCCACTGTCACCATCCAAGCCCCACACGGACGGCCTGCTCTGAGTCTTGTTCTTCTTTGGCGCGGAAAGCACCACCGGCTCCAACCCCGCGCGGGTGCGCTTGCGGCTGGAAATGGGGGCAGAACGAGACGCCAGGAACGCCTCGCGGTCTCTGTTAGATGCTGCGTGGTTAGTACCGTCAGCGGACTGCACAGCAGTCGCCGGCGACTCGGGCGAGGCGTCTCCACCACGCGCGGCAAGAGGAGCCGTGTGGGGCGAGGCTGCGGCATCGCCAACCAATGCCAACTTCGAGTCCGGCCCATCAAGTGCCGGCACTCGCTGCCGCTCCCAGCGGTTCAGCCAGACCTTGTTTTCGTCGTTGGCCAAGCGCATGAGCGTCTGGAGCTGCCGCTCCACGAGCACGCGCTGCGGCCGTGGAAGCGCGGCGGCACGCGCAAAGCTGTTGCTGACAAACTGCCGGAGCAGCGCGGGCCACGCCTCGTTCTGCAGCCGCTCCATGTTCGCGCGTGGTCTCGAGCCTCCCGCTTGCAGGAAGAAGCAGAGGCGAGCAGGCGCACGTGTCGCTGCATGCAGGTCGCGGTGCGCCTGCACGGCGGATTATTGGGCGGCTCGACGACAACGTGTTTCCCTCGCGACCATGGCGGCGGTGTTCTTGATGGACGACGAGCTTGCGGACGGGGTGGGCCAGCTTCTGTTTGCCTCGGAGCGGGCGCGCGTGGACGAGCCCGGCGACACAGAGGCCTTTGACGGCGGCGATGTTGCAACGGCGCTCCCCGGCGTGCGCGAGCGGTCGCTGTCGCACCTGCACCGCCAGCGCCTGGGGCTGATGAGCTCGACACACCTGTTCAAGCTTGGCACACTGGTGGAGGTGGACCTCCGGGGTGGGTACGTGAGCACCGAGGCCAACAAGCACCGGCTGTACAAGCCGCAGCCGCAGGACTTTGAGGTGCTCAAGGTGCTTGGGCGCGGGGCGTTCGGCAAGGTGATGCTCGTGCGGGAGGTGTCGACGGGGCGGCTCTTTGCGCAGAAGCAGCTCAAGAAGGCGCTGATGGTGGTGGAGGCCAAGAACGTGGAGCGGACGATGAACGAACGCACCATCTTGGAGTCGGTCCAGCACCCCAACATTGTGCGGTTGGTGTACGCGTTCCAGGACCGGCGCAAGGTGTATCTTATTTTGGACTATCTCGCGGGCGGCGAGTTGTTCAGCCACTTGGCGGCGGAGCGGTTGCTTGGCGAGAAGCGCGCGGCGTACTACGTGGCGGAGATGGTGTTGGCGCTCCACCACTTGCACGCGAACGTTGGTGTGTGCTACCGGGACTTGAAGCCGGAGAACTGCATGTTGGACTCGCGCGGGCACTTGGTGCTCACCGACTTTGGCTTGCTGAAGGTGAGCGAGGACGACGTGTACACGCTGCTTGCGGGCACGCCGCAGTACATGGCGCCCGAGATTCTCCAAGGGTTGCCGTACGACTACGCGGTGGACTGGTGGCTGCTTGGCTGTGTCACGTACGACCTCCTCACGGGCCTGCCGCCGTTCACGGGCAACAACCACAAACGGGTGATGGACAAGGTGCTCAAGAACAAGGTGGTGTTCCCGTACTACCTTCTGCAGGACGCCAAGGACTTGTTGACACGCTTGTTGCGCAAGGACCCGGCCAAGCGGCTCGGCGACAAGAACATGGCCACCATCAAGGCGCACCGCTTCTTCCGGTTGGTGGACTGGGACGCACTCGAGCGGCAGGACCCGGAGTATGCGCCGCCCATCGTGCCCATCATCACGAACCCGGTGTTGGCGGAGAACTTCGACCCGGAGTTCACGGGGTTGCCGCTCACGCCCCCGGGCACCTCGCCGGAGCAGGCCCTCCACCTCCCGGGCTTTTCCTTCACCAACACGCTGTGGATGGAGCACTGAGCCGCACGCTGCCCGGCGTCGCGGCGGCTGCACCTGCACAATAGACACGCGCTGCACCTCTGTCTGCGCGCTAATCTGTCACAACTGATTCCGGATCGCCGTCCGCCATGAGACTGAGCGTGTTCAGCAAGCCCAAGCCCGAGCTGCCCCGGCGGCGGCCCGCTGCGCCTGCCCTGTGGGACTACGAGCTGGCGGTGCTGGCGTTTCTGCGGGGGTCTGGCTTCCCGGTGCTCCTTCTGCCCACCTTGCCCGACTTGCCGCCTGGCGACCGCGTGCCCAAGATGTTGCTGCCGACGCTCCCGCCCATGTTCGAGAAGGAGAGCGGTGCGAGCGGGCGCTTCCTGCCGTTGCTGCTTGACCACGTGCCGCTGCGCGAGGAGACCCACCACAGCGGACCGCACATGTACACTCTCAAGACGGGGCCGGCGGGGAAGAGTCTCGTTGTGACTCTCGCGGTGCCGCGGCGCAAGTCCGAGCCGTCGCTTGGGCTTGGGCTCATTAAAAAGAAGGACACGGCAGGTGCGCACCGGCGCCAGCCGTCGCTGGATCCGAGCGCAGCCAACTCGGCGCCCGCCGCCGCCACCGGCGCTGCCCCTCCCTCCACCGGCGCTGCCCCTACCTCCACCGCCGCCGGCGCCACCACCACCGGCGCCGGCTCCACGGCGCAGACACATCGTCGCCAGCCCTCCGTGGACTCTGCCGCAGTCCACACTCTCACGACCAAGAAGCAGCGGTGGCTGGAGGTGGCCCGCAGCCAGAAGCACGCTCTGGACGAGATGCGACGGCTGGACCCCACCCAGGCCTTGCTCTACGCGTTTGACGCGCTTGTCGTGTACTTTGTGGCGTTTGACTACGGCGACCGTGCGCTGGTGGCGGCCAACAAGCCGCCACTGGAGGCCAACTGGCGCCTGCTTCTTCCGTACGTTTCGCACATTGTGTCGATTGCGGAGGAGCTCAACAAGCACCTGCTCCGCGGGTTGTGCTACCAGTTCCAGGCAGTCATCCTCCAGCACATGGCGGGGGTGTTGCGGCGCCAGTGCACGGCGTTGCAGGAGCGGCGGAAAGAACTCCAGCAGCGGCGGCCGGTGCCGCAGGAGCCGCTTCGCGAGGCGACAGAGAAGCTCGTGCTGACCCAGGAGGCGGCGCTCAAGTGCTACGACGAGGCGCGCCAGTTCTTCTACCGCTCCGAGAGCATTCTCACGTACCCGCACCTCGTGCGCTTCTATCCCAGCACGTGCAGCAACAGCAGTCCGCGGCCGCTCCGGTCGGGGCGCCGCAGCTTCTTCCCGAGCACCGACCAGTACTACCTCCCGCTCGGCGTGCACACGGGGCTCCAGGAGATGGCGGCGTACGGCTACAGCGTGGCGCGCGAGTTTGCCGCAAGCGAAAAGGTGGCGATGGAGTGGTCGCTCGACGGCAAGGAGTGACCGCAAGCGGCCGCCTCGCGACGGCCCGCTACCCCTCCCCCGCCGCTCGCTAGCGTTGTCGCAACAACCCGGCCTCACAACCGTGCCACGTGCGCCGGGCCGATCCTGCACAGCGATGACGAAAAAATACGAACAGGCGCTACGGCGACGAGCCGGTCCACGCGAACCTTCCCCACGGCCCCCGCTGCTCCTTGTGTGTTTCGCTGATGCGCGCGCGCGGCTACTTTCTTGGCGTGATCCCGGCCACGCTTGTGCTGGCCGCCCTGGTGGCGGCAGCCGTGGCGTGGTTGCCCCGCCGGGCCCACGACGGCTCGGGGTACTCGCCCCTGGCGGACGACTTCTTCCGCGCCGGGGTGTTTGGTGTCGCTGTGCCGTTCGTCGGCTTGTGTCTCCGGCTCTTTTTGTGCCTAGGACTGGCGCCCGCTGTGCTCCAGCTCGTGGCGCTGTGGACGGGCGTGGCTGCGCTGGAGGTTCTCCGTTTCGGCATGATCTACCTGTTGGCGCTCCCGCAGCCGGGCACCGAGGCGCCCCAGGGCCGCTGGCATCTCTCGCCGCTGGAGGTTGCCTTGTTTGCAGCGGCCTACGCGCTGGTGGACGCGGCGGTCTTGCTAGTGCGCTTGTGTCCGCTCGGCACCGACTACCTCCAGCTGGCACTCCTCGAGCTGGCAGCCGAGGAGCTGGAGCGGCTCGCTCGCGACGCACGCAGCCGCTCGACCCTTGACAACTGCGTTCTGGCCCGGCGCCACCTGCGCCAGCGCGCCAGCGCGCCCTCCTCCGACACGCTCGTGATTGCGTTCGACAACGACGACCGTCCCGCGCTGCCGCCGCTTCGTGCACCCACCTACACAGCCATCTACGGGTCCACCAGCGACGCCCAGATCTCCCCCACAAGCCACATTTACCCCGTGGGCGCGGACGACGTCGTCCACGCTGCAGAAAAGCCGCTCCAGACGAGCCCCGTGTTCGTGCCCCAGGAGCGCGGGCTGCTGCGGCTGCTGCGGCTGAGCGCGGAGGGTCTTGGCCGCGGCCACCGGCACTCGGCGGGCAACTGGCACCTCGAGCCGCAGGCAGACGCGGCGTACGCGGCGGTGGGCGTGCCGCTCGGGCGGCTCCCCGCGGGATGGGTCGTGGCGTGGACGCTCCTGGCGTTCTTGGGCCACACGGCGGTGGCGCTTGTGTACGCGTGCGACTTTCTCGCGGTGGATCTGGTGGCGGTACGGTGGGTGCAGCGCTCGGCGCACACGGAGCTGCTCATGTACGGCGTGGTTGTGTGCGCAATGGTCGTGCGGGGCGGCGGGCTCTATGTGTGGCGGCGGGTGACGCCGGCGACGTACCGGCGGGCGAGCGCGGCCTGTCTCGCGGGCGCGGCGCTCGCGTGGATCGGAGTTATGGCGTTGCTCGTGGTGTGACGCCGGGCCGCCGACGTGCGATGACTAAGACGCGTGAAAATTGGTAATGGCGGCCGTGCGTGCACAATGTATAAAGGCGGGGTGAAATCTCCGCCGGTTCCGCTCCATCGGCACGCATGACCTCTCCGTTTAGCGACATTGCCAGCGCGCTCGAGGCGTTTGCCCGGGGCGAGTTTCTCGTGGTGATGGACGACGAGGACCGCGAGAACGAGGGCGACCTCATCGTCGCGGCAGAGCACATCACGGCTGCGCAGATGGCGTTTCTTGTGCGGGAGCTGAGCGGGTACGTGTGCGCGCCGTTGTCGAACGAGCGCGCGGACGCGCTCAACCTCCCGTTCATGTTGGACCCCGCGCTCCAGCTGGACCGCCACAGCACCGCCTACACAATCACGGTGGACGTGCGGGAGGGCACGCTGACGGGGATCAGCGCCGCCGACCGCGCGCTCACGTGCAACGCGTTGGCACGGGCCCTGAGCACGCCGGACGACTTCTTGCGGCCGGGCCACATTGTGCCGTTGCGCGCGGTGGACGGTTTGTTGGCGCAGCGCACCGGCCACACCGAGGCGGCCGTGCAGTTGTGCGTGCTGGCCGGGTTGCAGCCGGCCGCGGTGATCTGCGAGTTGGTGCGCGAGGAGGACGGCTTGATGCAGCGCTTGGACGACTGCATTGCCTTCGGCAAGAAGCACGGCATCAAGTTGATCACCATCAAGGCGTTGAAGGAGCACGTGGGGGCGTAGGGCAGCAACGACAGTAATCTAGACACTACTTCTTGGCCCGGGGCGTGGCCGGCACAAGCCGCTCCTCCTGGCCAAACACCAAGCGGTGGGGCTTCATGAACCGGTCCAACACTTCGTCCGTCACAGCAGCGCGGCGCTGCTGGAAGCCAAGAACGAACCCGGCAAGCTCGTCGCCGCACATCTTCTTCAACTCGCCCGTGAGGATCTCGCCCTTCTTGTAGCCGTCGTACACCTCCTTCAAGTACGCGTCGTCGTCCTTGAAAAAGGAGAGATACTGGTACGCCACGTCCACGTCCGGGTTGCCGCCAAGGCGGCGGTGGTCCTCCACGCTCACCTGGCCGCCGCTGAAGGCGTACTTGTTGATCTTCTTCTGCACCTGCTTGGGCGTGTCGGTCATGAAGATGGCACTGGTGTCGGCAGAAGCCAGCATCTTGGTCAGCGCGCCCTGCAACGCCGGGAAGAAGCGCGCGTGGATGAGCGACGGCTTGGAAAACTTGAGCTTGTCGGCCACATCCCGACACACCCGGAAGTACGGGTCCTGGTCAATGGCGCACGGGATAAGACACGGGGTCTTGGGCGGAAGCCCCAACACGTCCGGAAACGACAGCGGGAAGGCAGTGGCGATCTGCACCAGGGCAAAGTGCACCTTGCCGATGCAGTCCATGTCCTTGAACCCAAACACCGCCTTGGCGGTCAGCGTCGTGATCTGGCGCAGCACGCGCACCACGTTCTCGTAAAAGGCGCCGTTCATGTACTCCAAGTCGCTGAAGATGAAGGTGTTTTCCGGCTTGAACCCCACGGCGATGATGTCGCGGGCGTTGTCGCGGGCAAACCGCTTCACGTCGTCGATGGTAAGCTTGGGCTTGAACAAGAACTTCTCGTCGTCCGTCAACTCGATCACGAGCGGACAGTCGAACACCTCCTGCAACCACTTGGTGAACAAGAACGGAATCATGTGGCCCAAGTGCATCAGGTCCAGCAGCGGGCCGCGGCCCGTGTAGAGGAAGAACTGCTCGCCGTGCTCATACATGTCAAGGATCCTGTCGAGGTCGCGCTGCGAGAAGAACAAGCCCTTGCGCATGAAGTGGTGCGGCTTCCGGCCCGTCACCTGCTCGAACCGCGCGAGCATCGCCGCGTCGATCAGCCGCGTGCCAAACTGGCGGGTGAGCTTGTCGTAGTCGATTGCCTGCGCCTCCCCGTCAACCACTGCCCCCTCCACGTCCCACGGCGTGATGACCTGCTCCTTGTCGGCGGTCGAAAGGCTCGCGAGCGGCTCCGTGATGTCGGACATGATTAGTCAAAAGTGTTTTGTCAATGCACGGTTCTAGCACACCGACGAACGCGCCGCCGCTGGCAGCCCGTCCCGCAGTCTACCTCGCGGCTGCGTACACCGCGGTGGTGCCGGGCTCCCCGGCGTCCTGACGATACCGCCCCAACGGCAGCAACCGCAGCTGCTCGCTCGGCGGCGGCACGAGCACCGGCGCCGCCAGCTCGTCGTCCCACAGCAGCATCCCCTCGCTCTGCTGTGCAAACGGGTGGCGGCGCTGCTGCGGCAGCTGCGCCAGCAGCCACGTGGCCAGCCGCAGTCGCTCGTATGCCAGTCCGAGCTGCGACCCCAGGTCGAGCTTGTCGCCCTCGCCGAAGCTCAGCAGGTCGCCGCTCTCAAACACCTGGCCAAACGCCACGCCAAACGCCAACTCCTGGAACTGCTCGCTGAGCCGCCCCACCCCCTGGTAGCCCTCTCGCAGCAGCATGCGGTCGAGAAGAAGGTCGCCCAACTTCTGGTTCCAGAACGTGAACGCGTCGGCTGGGCCCTCGCGCTGGCGGTCCCGCCACTGCGGAAGTGCAGCGTGCACCACGCCTGTTGCGTCATCCGGAGTCATGTACAGGCACCGCGGGAGCGTGGGGAGACCAAACACAAGCAGGTCGGCGCTCAGCCGCTCGCTCAGCAAGCGGTGAGGCTTGCCGTACAAGTGGAGCGCGTTGATGAGCGGAAGATACAGCCGCACCATCGTCTCAACCGGCTTGACGCCGCCGTGGGACTTCGGCATGATGTACACCAGGTCGAAGTCGCGGAACTTGAGGCGCTTGCCGTCGGTCGGCAGCAGAAACAGCGTTGCGGTGCCGGAGCGGCTGCGGCGCCCGGGCGACGCCGGCGGCAGCTCCAGCACGCGCTCGGCCACGAGCAGGTTGCTCAGCACCGAGCGATTGAAGCCGGACATGAAGCTCAGCAGCCGCATGCCAGGCAGCCCAAGAGGCGCGCCGAGGTCAAACTCGCCGGCGTACTTCTCGTGCAAGCGCACCTGCCCGTGCACCTTCATGAGCGCCAGCTGGGAAATGAGGCGGTGCAGGCGCGGATACACGGCGTAGGCGTTGTAGGCAGTGTCGACCAGCACAACCAAGTTGCGCAGCAGCACGCGGTCGCTGGTGTAGAACAGCACGTTGCCGGGCTTCTTGGCGGTTCCGGGCGTCACCACCATGTACACCTGCAACCACTTGGACAGGACATACGGGAGGCGGATGTTGCACCAGTCGGCGTGGTGGTGGCTCTTGCTCAACAAGTGCACAATGTCGCCAAGCTTGGGGCCCTCGCGCGAGAGAATCGCGGCCGTGAGCGCCTCGGCAAGGCGCACGTACTCAAACTGCAGCAACTTGATGGCGGCAAACCACAGCTCCATCTCCTGTGTGCTGCCAAACTTGAGCGGGTACAGTGCCACCAGGTCCGTCAGCACGCGGATCACGCGCTCCAGCGGGAAGAGCTCCACACGCAGGTCGATGAGGTTCACGTACAACGGGTCGTCGTCGTGGTCCAACTGCCAGATGGCCAACTCGCAGCCGCTCAACAGCCCGCGCACCGTGTCCCACGCAACACTGGCGTCAATTCCCAGCACAAGCGGCGGGGTCTCCACAAACGGCGGCGGCGGAAGCGGGAACGCCGGGATGGCAAACGTGCCCTCCTTGTACATGCGCATGTCTTGGGCGTTCATCAACGTGAGCACGGCCTGGTACTCGGCAGGCACGTCGGCGGGGATCTCCCACGGCATGGGCGTCTTGCCCAGCGGCAGCCGGCTCAGGGAGTCAAACACCCGCAGCTGCCGGAGCACCAGCAGCGGAATCAGCAGCACGCGCTTGCCGTTCAGGTGCACACGGCGGTGTCCGGATGTGCGCGGCGGAGGTGTGGAGAAGGTGCCGGCGGAGGCGGCGGGAGGCGTGGTGGTGGGGCGGGGGGGTGCGGCGGCGAGCGACTGTGGCTCCGGCATCAGCCGGGGCGCCAGCGGCGCGGCGGGCAGCGGTGCCGCGCGGGAGCCCTTCGGCGGCACGGGCGGTGGACTCCGGGTCTTGCGCCTCAGGAGGAAGCTGAAGAGGCCCATTTGCCGTTCAGGAAGAGAAGAGGTGGAGGAGCGCTGACGCAGCATCATGGCAAATGTGCGCAGCGCTGCGGGAATGCGCACGGTTCATATATGGCGCCGAGCCGTGCGGGGGCCGCGCCGGCCGGATCTAGCTCGGTACGGTCGGGGCGGAGCCTGCAGCTCATCTCGCCATGCAGCCCCACGCGTTCGGACCGCTGGCGAGCCGCTCGCGCCGATAGTTGCCAGAGGACCGGGTGCGGGCTTGCCGCGGTCGTGCGCACTAACGTGGGAAGTACGATCCAAATGCGGACGGCAGCAGCAGCGAAAAACGCGATATTACGCAGCGTTACGTCATGGCAACAATGCACGCCGGCCGTTTCCCATGGCAACATGTGCGCCAAATATGGGCACGCCGGTGCGCGCGGGCACGGCGCACGGCCGCACCCCGGCCGCCCCGCCGGCGTGCAGCGGGACGGCGCGGGACCTCTGCGCGGCAGCGGTGTGGCAGCGGTGTGGCAGCGGGGCGGCATTAGCACGGCTGCGCGATAGTGCGCCAGGGCGCAGCCCTGCCAAGGCTGCTGCCGCCTGCCCAGCAAGCAGCTACAGGGCTCGGCGGGCAAGTTGCTCCACTGCGGCGAGTGCGCGCCGGAGCTCGGCTGCCGCCGTGGCAAGGTCCTCGTAGTTGAGGGCGGAGATGGCGTAGCGCAGGTGCTTCTGTGCGGCCTCCACGAGCGCCGCAGACGCGAGCTCCTCATCCGCCAGCACTGGCGGCTGCGGGGGCGGCGAGCCAGCGGGCGACGGCTGGGGCGACGGCCGGCGCGGCTGCGGGGGCGAGGATGGGGGTGACGCCACGGCGCCGCCGCCCGGCACGGCGGGGAACACGACCGGCGGCGGGCTCGGCGACGCGGTCATGGCTGCCCGGAGCACCGCCTCCACGTCGCCGGGCAGCACGTCATCCTCGGCGCCGCCGGCAATCACCACATACAGACTGTTGACGTCTCGGCCGTGCTTGGCGTCTTCCCAGATCCGGCGAGCGTGCTCGCGGCAGTAGGCTATCCGGTGCCGCACCTCCGCTGCGCCAAGGGCGTCGGCGGGGGCGGTGCTGGCAAGCCGCGGGTCGCGCGGAATGTCGAGCGCCGAGAGCTCGGCCGTGGCGCCGGCCACGGCGGCAGCAGCGTCGTGCGCAATCCCCGAGAAGGACTCGGACGAGCTGGCGGAGGACACAGACGAGCGCGGGGAGAGTGCGGATGGGGAGGCTGGTCCGGGGGAGCCTGGCTCTCTGGTGCCGAGGAGCGCAGCCATGACGGTGGGAGATGTTCCCTGGGCGTCGTGGCTGGTGGCTTGCAGCGGCGCAGGGCCCTCGGACAGGCCCAGCTCGCTGGCTTCCTCTTCTTCCGCCAGCCCGCTGGCTTCCTCCCCTTCCACCCGCTCGCCCGCCTGCTCGCCCGGCCCCTCACCTATCCCCCGTACAAACTCGTACATGGCAGCAGCATCCACCAACACCTGCGCCGTCTCCGCGGTTGCGCGCCCGCCCCGCATCGCCGCCTCCGCCCCGGCCAACCACGCACTGGCCAACCCGCACACCACTTGCCGCGACGCCGCATCGTCAGCCACCACCCGCTTGTCGGCACGCCCCCGGAACTCCTCCAACGCCGCCACCACGCGCTCCACCGCCTCCTGGTCCTGCACGCTGTCCCGGCCCGCGAGGCCAAACATCACCAGACACGCGTGCACCGCGAGAAGGTAGCCGGCCGTAGCGTCTGCCCCGCCGACGTGCTGCGCGGCACGGAGGAACGCCTGTGCGGGCCGCATCGCCGGCGGCACCTCGACGGCAAACACGACCAGCGCGGGCCGCGTCCTGCTGAAGAAGCCCATGCGTGCAATGTGGAACAGGCGATGTGAATTGAAGGGCGCTACGCATTAGAAGTCGTCGTCGAAGGAGAAGCCGCTGTTGCCGCTGTTGCCGCTCTCCTGGGTCAGGTTCGCCATGACCCCGGCCTTCTGGTAGTCGCTCACGCGCTTCTCGAAGAAGTTGGTCTTGCCCGCCAACAGAATGTTCTCCATAAAGTCGAACGGGTTGGTGACGTTGTACACCTTCTTGTTGCCAAGCGCAACAAGCAAGCGGTCGGCAACAAACTCGACGTACTGGCACATGAGCTTGGCGTTCATCCCGAGCAACAGCGCCGGAAGAGCGTCCGTGAAGAAGCGCTGCTCGATCTCGACCGCCTCGGTAATGATGCGCTCGACAATCAGCGGGTCGGGCTTGTTGTTCAAGTGGGAGAACAAGAGACAGGCAAAGTCCGTGTGCAAGCCCTCGTCGCGGCAGATGAGCTCGTTGGAAAAGGTGAGGCCGGGCATCAAGCCGCGCTTCTTCAACCAGAAGATGGAGGCAAACGAGCCGGAGAAGAAGATGCCCTCCACAGCCGCAAACGCCACGAGACGCTCCAGGAACAACGCCCCCTCGTCCGAGATCCACCGGAGAGCCCAGTCGGCCTTCTCCTTGATGCAGGGAATGGTCTCGATGGCGTTGAACAAGAACTCGCTCTCCTTGGGGTCCTTGATGTACGTGTCGATCAACAACGAGTACGTCTCCAGGTGGATGTTCTCCATCATGATCTGGAACCCGTAGAAGCACTTGGCCTCCGGCACCTGCACCTCCGCCAGGAAGTTCTCCACGAGGTTCTCGTTCACAATGCCGTCCAGGGCCGCGAAGAAGGCGAGCACGCGCAGGATGAAGAACTGCTCGTTCTCGTTGAGGCGGTTGTTCCAGTCGTGGAGGTCCTTGCCCAAGTCCACCTCCTCCGCCGTCCAGAACAGCGCCTCCGCCTTCTTGTACATCTGCCAGATCTCGTGGTACTTGATGGGGAAGAGCACAAACCGGCGCTTGTTCTCCACAAGCAACGGCTCCTCCGCCTCCGCCTCCTTCAACGCATGGCGGTGCGCCTTGTGCTTCGTGAGAAACTGCTGGTGCTTGGCGTCCGCCGAGTCTGCCGCGGGCGCCGCCGTGCCGGCCGCCGCGTCCTTGCGGGCCCCGGCCGCGCGGATCTCCTGCTCCTCGGCCGCGCTGAGCGCCAGCGTGAGGTTCTTCGGGGTGATGTCCATCTTCTCGAGCGTCTTGGCCGCGGCCTTGGAGGGGGTTTCCTGAGTAGACATGGGGGTTGGTGGGTGGCCGGTTTTTCGAGGGCTGTCCAGGCTCGTTTTATACGTTTGCTGCACGACGCCACGCGCTGCGTCTGACGCGCCACGCGTCTGCAGACAGAAAAAGGGCGGCGCGCCATTGCGCACGCACCGGCGCGGCAACTGCGGGCAAAACGGGCACCGTTCGACAGCGACGGACGCGCGCCGGTCGCTCGCCCCAAGTCCGAGACCCGTGCACTCCCCCCCACACCACGGCGCCGCGGGGACTCGCCCGCGGCGCGTGTGTTTGCGACTGCGCGCCGGCCAAATATTTACCTGTTTACACCTTTCCCGTTCGGGCACGCTTCACGCGTCGCAACGCGTGAGCCGCGGGGCGGCGGCCGCCGATATCCGCGAGCGATTGGCACTCGGCTCGTCGTGTGGGGTGACGCACGCCGCGCCGCATGCGGACGTATCGGCGGCTCGGGGTTAAGTGCCAGAACGGGGTCGCGAGCCCGGACGGGCCGCGGCGCGCGGGCGCGGTGGCGGCTGCACGCAGCGGCAGCTGGCGTTCCGGTCAGGCCGCAGGCGCCTCCGCATGTCGGCGTGGCCCCACGGCACGCCGGCGTGGTCCCACGGCACGCCGGCGTGGTCCCACGGCAGCAGCTCCCGCTCGCGCCGCAGCGCCTCATCGCGCAGCCATCCGTGCACCCGGCCGATTTTTCACATGGGCAAGGGCAAGAACAAGGAACACGAGGACCGCCGGGGGAAGCCGGCACGGCGGCTGGGGACCGCGAGCGGCGGGTCGCGGCACGGGCACCAGGAGGCGCGGCATGCGCACAAGGCCGAGTCGACGTTCCCCACGAAGCTCGCGATGTGGGACTTTGGCCACTGCGACCCGAAGCGGTGCAGCGGCAAGAAGCTCGAGCGCTTGGGGCTCATCCGGGCGTTGCGCGTGGGGCAAAAGTTCCAGGGCGTGGTGGTGTCGCCCAACGGCAAGACGGTGGTGTGTCCCGACGACTTGGAGGTGGTGGAGACCAACGGCGCGGCGGTGGTGGAGTGTTCCTGGGCCCGTTTGGACGAGGTGCCGTTCAACCGCATCGGCGGGCGCCACGAGCGCTTGCTACCGTACTTGGTGGCGGCCAACACAGTCAACTACGGCAAGCCGTGGCGGCTCAACTGCGTGGAGGCGCTCGCGGCGTGCTTCGCCATTGTCGGCCACATGGACTGGGCGGAGCAGTTGTTGCTGAACTTTTCGTGGGGGTTGACGTTTCTCGACATCAACCGCGAGTTGCTCGAGCGCTACCAGCAGTGCACGGACCACGCCCTGGTGAAGCAGGTGGAGCTGGAGTGGTTGGCCCAGTTGGAAGGCGAGCGCGAGGAGCGCCAGCGGGAGAAGGAGAACGAGGAGGCGGCCGGACGCGTGCGCGTGCAGAAGTTGATCCCCAGCAGCGACGACGAGGAGTACAGCGACGAGGACAGCGACGAGGAGCCGGAGCCAGAGGTGCCGCTCGCCGAGACTGTGCCGCCGGCCGGCGAGTAGGCGGTCATGTGACTGGCGTGCGCGCACCGGCTCCTGCACCCACTTGCGCCTGCTCCTCTGCCGGTGCCCCCGTGCGAGCCATGAACGTCATCAAGCAGGCCATCTGGGGCCCGGACCCCAAGGAGCAGATGCGCAAGGTGAACCTGCTCATCCGCAAAAACAAACGCCAGCTTGACCGCGAGCTAGCGTCGTTCCCCCGCCTCGAGAAACAGACGGAGCTGCAGATCCGCCAGTACGCCAAGAAGGGCGACACCAAGCTGGCGCGGATGCTTGCGCGCGAGTTGGTGCAGTTGCGCAAGCACAAGCTGCGGTTGCACCAGAGCCGTGCCCAGCTCGAGAGCGTGGGCATGAAGGTGAACGAGCAGTACCAGTTGCAGAAGCTCCAGACGCTGATGAAGGAGTCTGCCGCCATCATGCACGACGTGAACGTGTTGGTGCGGATCCCCGAGCTCCTGGCCACCATGCGCGAGTTGGAGAAGGAGTTGATGAAACTGGGCATCATCAGCGAGATGGTTGACGACACGATGGAGGCGTTGGACGACGACTTGGAGGACGAGGAGGGCGAAGAGGAAATCAACGCTTTGATCGACAAGGTCGTTGCGGGTGTGATGGACGACCGCTTGGGCCACCGCACTGTACCCCAGAACGCCTTGCCGGCAGTGCTGCAGCCCGCCGAGCCCGCACGCCAGGCCGTGGCCGAGGGCGACGACGACGCTGCCTTGGAGGAGATGCGTAAGCGGTTGCAGGCGCTCCAGGACTAGACCGGTGGGATACGCGGACTAATGACAATCGACAGACTGCAGTGGGCTATGTGAGAGCAAACGCCGTCATCCACACCGCGAGCAGCACCGGAACGACGCAGGCGGCCCCGCCGCTGGCCACGCGCCCGAGCTGGCTGCGGTTGGACGCGCTGGAAAACCACCTTCTCGCGGTGGCGGTGCCGGTGCCGGTGCCGGTGCCGGGCAGTCCGTTGTTGCGAAGCGGGTGCCGCCGGAGCGGGGCGCGGGACGAAGATGTGGGCTCGTGCTCGGTGCTGGAGGTGTGTCCGCTGCCCTCGGCCGGGGTGCTGGGGTGCGTGGGCTCGGCAGGTGCTCCGAGTGCTCCGGATGCTCCGGGGTCGCCGAAGGGAACGTCCACAGCGGTAGAGGTGTCGGGAGACTTGCCCGGAACCTCTGAGGGCTCCAAAACCGCACCGATGGAGACACCGCTGGTTCCCGCCGCCTTTGTAAAGCTCCATTCACCCGGAAACGACGTGCCGGTGTACTGCTGTACCGCCGGAGAGCCCGGTGGTGGTGTGGCCGTGGCACCGGCAGCCCGGACAGCGCTGACATACACCACGATGGTCTCAATGACCGTGGTGAACACCGTTATGGTGGGGGGGACCGAGGGCAGCTGAGCGGTGCTGGGCGGCGACAGAGACGTTTGCCCAGACACGTGGAACAGAGACAGCATGTCCTCAGAGTCCGGCAAAGAGACCAGCGCGCGGTCCTCCACACTGGACAGCCCCGCTCCCGGGACGGTGAGCAGGCGGGCGGAGGGCTGGTCCGAGCGGAGCGAGACGGGCGAGGGTGTGGCGAGCATCGCAAGCGGCAAGCGGGCCGTGCTCTCATGCGGCGTCTCCAGCTCCATCGCGCCAGAGACAGGCAGCGGCGGGCGCCACAGCTCATCCTGCCCGGCGCCCTCGACGTCCTCCCACCACACACCGTTCACCGGCCACGCAGCACTCTCTGCCGCGAGCTGCCCGTGCAAGAGGTCGAGGACATGGCTGCGCGGACCGCTCAGACCACGCCATACGTTCTTGCCTGCAGCACCCGCAACAACCACCAGCACAATGCCTGCGAGGAGCCTCATGAACAGGAGTCGCTGGTTGCTATACACACGCGGCACGGTCCGCCTGCCACAAACACACACGCTCCGGCGCCTACGCCATCCGCTCCACAACCCTGGCGGCAATCTCTGCATATGGCTGTGCAGACGGGCTGTCGGGCGCCGCCACCACCACCGGCTTGCCGCGGTCGCTCCACTCGCAAATGTCCGGGTGGAGAGGCACCAGGCCCAAGAGCTCGACGCCCTGGCGCTCGGCCTCGCGCGCAACACCGCCACTGCCAAACACGGGCAGCTCGTGGTGGCAGTTCGGGCAGCAGTAGTAGCTCATGTTCTGCACCATGCCGACGATGGGGATGTTCACCTTGCGGAACATGCTGATGCCCTTGACGGCGTCAATGAGGGCAATGTCCTGGGGTGTCAGCACGATCACGGCGCCAGCAATCTGCACCTTCTGGGCGATCGTGAGCTGCACGTCGCCCGTGCCCGGTGGCATGTCCACCACGAGATAGTCCAACTCGGGCCACTGCACCTCAAACATCAACTGCTCGAGTGCCTTGGTCACCATGAGACCGCGCCACGCCACCGCCTGCTCGGGCGGCACCAAGTAGCCCATCAGCATCAGCGGGAGCCCGTAGTTGGTCATCGGCACCAACCGTCCGTCCTCCAGCATGCGCGGCTCGCCGCTGAGGTTGAGCAACCGCGGCACCAGCGGCCCGAACACATCCGCATCGAGGAGCCCTGCCCGCAAGCCCCGCTTCCGCAACAGAAGCGCGAGGTTCACCAGCACCGTCAGCTTGCCGACACCCCCCTTGGCCAGCGACACGAGCACCACCTTGCCGACGTTCGGGATCGGCTGCCGCACCGGCAACCCGCGCGCCGCGCCGCTCCGGGGGAGACCCTGGGGTTAGTACCGCGCGCCGGCAGCACACACGCTGCATACCAAGGGGTTGTTGTGGCGCGGGACGGGCGACAGCGACCACCCGCGCACGAGCGGGCGCAGGACCGTCGGCGCGCACGCAAAGCCGGCCAACATGAAGAGCGATGAGCAGCCATGTCCACCATCTACGCGCTTGCCTCTGCCCCCGGGCGCGCGGCCGTGGCCGTGGTGCGCTGCCTGGGTCCACACTGCCGGCACGTGTACCGCCGCTTGACCCGCGCCGCACGCGACCCGGTGCCGCGGCTCCTGCTGCTCCGCAGACTCTACCACCCGCACACAGACGTGCTCCTCGACGAGGCGCTCACGCTCTTCTTCCAGGGCCCGCGGCTGTACACAGGCGAGGACTCGTTGGAGCTCCACCTTCACGGCGGCACGGCGGTCGTTTCCCTGGTGCTCCGGGCGATTGGCGAGCTCCACGCGCCGCACACCAACGTGGACGTGCGCTACGCCGAGCCCGGCGAGTTCACGCGCCGCGCCTTCCAGCACGGGAAGCTCGACTTGACCGAGGCAGAGGGCATTGTGGAGTTGATCGACGCCGAGACAGAGCTGCAGCGCGCCGCCGCCATGGCAAGTGCCACCGGCACCACGCGCGCCGCCTTTGCCCGGTGGCGCGAGACGATCCTCAACCAGATGGCGCTCCTCACGGCGGTGATTGACTTTGGCGAAGACCACAGTCTCGAGGAGGTGGACCAGTTGTTTGACCGGGTCGGTGCGAGCCTCGCTCGGCTTGCGGACGAGATCCGCGCGCTTCTTGCACAGGCACAGCTGGGCGAGCTTCTCCACCGCGGCCTCAAGGTGGTGCTTCTCGGCCCGCCAAACGCCGGGAAGCTGCTGTTGCTCAACCGGTTGGCGCGACGCGACGCGGCCATTGTCAGTGCGGTTGCTGGCACCACTCGTGACGCCATCGACGTCCCGCTCGAGATCGGCGGCTTCAAGGTGGTGGTGGGCGATACGGCGGGAATCCGCGACCTCTCAACAAGCACGGACCCCATAGAGCACGAGGGAATCCGGCGGGCTCTTGCCAAGCTGCAGGCGTGCGACTTGGCTCTTGCAGTGCTCCCTGCTGCCGGTCCTCTTCCTGACGCCCTGTTTGTCGGGCACCTCGCGGCTCTCCGTCGGCAGGGCACGCCGGTGGTGTGTGTCGTGAACAAGCAGGACACTTTGGCCCCGGGCACGGAAAGCCGCGAGGTCGTGGCCCGCTTTGCGGCCACCTGGGATGTGGACGTCTCGCGCGTGCACCTCGTGCTGTGCGTGTCTGGCCACGGGTTGCCGGGGCTTGTGGAAGCGGTGGAGCACGAGTTCCGCGGCATGGTGCTCACCGACTCTCACGACCCGGTGCGCGTGTCGCTGCGCGCGGTGGACATTCTCGAGAACGACGTGTTGCACGGCTTGGCGCAGTTCGAGGAGTACCGCCGCGTGGGGGAGGTGGTGCTCGCGGCCGAGTCGTTGCGCTACGCCGTTGAGGGCATTGGCAAGATCACCGGCGAGGCGGTCGGCATTGAAGAGGTTCTCGGCGTGGTCTTCTCCCGGTTTTGCATTGGCAAGTAGTCGGCAGCTACAAGACGAGGAGCGCAGCGGCAAGGACAACGGCTGGCAGGACGCCCCCCGCCCCCGCACCGCTGTCGTCCTCGATCACGTCGTCCGGCCGCATGTTGACGTGGTCCTTCAACAAGTCGCCGAGGCCGCCACCGCCTTTGCCCTTGGGCTTGTTCTTCACCGGTGCCGGCACCTCGTTCTCGTCCGGCGGGAGGAACTTGTCGGCAGCCGTGGGAACTGCTGCCGGCGGGCTGCTGTTCCGGGTCGCCGTGATGGGCGGCGAGCCGCGCAAGGAGGCCGCATGGCACGGCTGGGTGGCTGCGGTGGTTGTGGCTGTGAGAGTTGTCACTGGCCATGCAGCCACGGCCCGTGGCGGGCTCCGCCGCCCAGCGCCGTCGTGGCGGGCAACAGACGCGGGCACGGCCTTGGGAACGTGGATCCAGCCGCTGCACGCCATGGCGTGGCGGCGGGCGCTCTCGTCAAACACCCACTCGCAGCCGTCTGCCGGCTCTTCCTGGAACCAGCGGCCCAGGGCGCCCGCTGTGACGATCAACACGGCCGGTTGCATGGAAGACGGATGGGGGCGAACAGTGGCTCTCGTGGCGACGCGGCGGCGGCTCGCCAGCCACAAACAGCGGTGCATTCTGCTACGGCAACTAGAGCACGGCCCACACGGCGCCCATGAACACGGCCCATGATACTGCAGTGCGGCGGGCACCACTGCAGCCAGCGGCGGGCACGGGCGGCGGCGCGCTGCGGTTGGTGGGGGCGCTGCTGTTGGCGAGCACGCTGCTGTTGGAACGCTGCATCTTCACGGCTGGCTCGCCGTCAGTGCCAAGGAACCAGAACCAGGAGGCGCCGCAGTCGTCTTCGTCCCCGTCGTCGTCGCAGCTATCCTCACTCCCGCTGCCGTCGCAGTCGTCCTCCCACCACGGGAAGGGCCACCCCAGCGAGGCGTTCACCGTGGCTGGGGCCGGGGGAGCCGCCGGAGCAGTGTCGGCGGCGTCTGCGCGCTTGACCGCCGCCTCCATCGGCTGCTCCTCCTCCTCTGCATGGCTCCGGAACTCCATGGCAGGACCCTTGGTCCAGGCGTAGCGCGGGTACGGCGCATACGGCACCGCATCGTCGCAGCCGTCCTCGTCGTCGCCGCCATCGCTGCCGCCTTCAGCGCAGCCGTCTTCGTCCTCGTACAGCACGCCATTCTCCTTCTCGTACAGGCTCTCGCAGTCCCAGCCAAACCACGTCCTGGTGCCGTGGACAGCGTCGCTCACACGGAGCGCAAGGTCGTCAAGCACCAGCTGCGGCTGCACACCGGCCGCTTCGGCAGCGGCCGCACCGCCCACGTCGGCAGGCGCAGCGACGCACACACCCACGAAAACCGCGACGAGGAACAGGAACAGAACCATGGCGTGGGGGTGGGCCGGCGCGTGGCCACACGTCTTCTGGCGAGACGCCCGCGGGCGGCTGTTTGTGGCTCACCGGCGCGCGTCGCCCAGCACCTCCCTGGTCCACACATCCATCTCGCGCACGGTGGCCTCGAGCATTGCCATGTGGCTCTCCAACAGGTCGAGCTCCTGGTGGATGGCAGCCATCTCGGTGCGCGCCGCCTCGGCCTGTCGCTGCGCGGCCGCCATCTCCGCGAACCCCTCCTCGAGCTCGATGTAGCGCAAGCTCTGGCTGTTGTTGGCGTGCTCCACCTCGCGCAACTCCGCCACCACCGCGTCCGCGTCCGCGGCGAAGATCCGCCCGGCCGCCGCCACGGCGCCCCGGGCCGCGCGCTGCAGAGACTCCATGCGTGCTGGGCGATGGCGACATTTTCCACATGCTCACGGTTGTGTACGGGCTGGAGACGGGCACGGCCGAGGACACGGCGCGCGTGCTTGCAGGGCGGCTCCGGCGGTGCGGGACGGACCCGCTTGTGGTGCCCATGGACAGGTTGGAGCCGGCGCGCCTTCTCGCCACCACGGTGTTGCTCGTGGTGGTGCTGACGACCGGCCAGGGCGAGGTGCCCCGCAACGGGCGCCGCTTGTGGCGCACCTTGTTGTCGCGGCTGCTTCCTGGCACGGCGTTGCAGCACCTCCGGTTCCTGACGTTTGGCATTGGCGACAGCTCGTACCCGCACTTCAACCACGCCGCCAAGAAGGTGCACGCGCGGTTGTTGCAGTTGGGGGCGGCCGAGCTTGTTCCGCGCGCCGAGGCGGACGAGATGCTGCTGCAGGGCGTCGAGGGCTACTACGGTGAGTGGGAGACGTTGGTCACTGCCGCCTTGGGGTTGAGCGACGCGGTGCCGGCCGAGACGGTGCTCCCGCCCACAAACCCCGTCGCCATCGGCGGCGAGTGGGGCGCCTTGACCAAGCACCGCATGCACTCGTCGACGCAGCTTGTGTACGGCACGGTGGGGGTGGTCCGCACGACGCCAAGCACTCACTTTCAGGACGTGCGCTCCGTGACGCTCACGGACCCGGCGGGCAGCCTCGCGTATGTGCCCGGCGACACGGTGGCACTCTACCCGCTGAACGACCCGGGCGACGTGCTGCTGTTGATTGCCCACCAGGGATGGGAGGCGGTGGCCGACGCGCCGCTCGCCATTGGCGGTCCGCAGCTCACGCCCGAGGGCGGCTGGGTGCCGCAGCTCACGCTTCGCCGGTTGCTCACACACCACCTCGACATCATGCTGGTGCCGCGCCGCAGCTTCTTTGCGCTTGTGTGGCGGTTTGCCAGTGAGGAGCGCGAGCGTGAGCGGCTCCAAGAGTTTTCCCAGCTCGAGTTGGTGGAGGACTTGTACAACTATGCCAACCGGCCGCGGCGCAGCATCCTCGAGGTGGTGCTCGAGTTCGACTCCCTCCGTCTCCCTGTGGAGCATCTCGTGGATCTTGTGCCCACCATCAAGCCGCGCTTGTTCTCCATTGCGAGCGCACCCAGCAGCAGCCGCGTGGAGCTTGCGGTGGCCATGGTGGAGTACCGCACCATTCTCAGACGCATCCGCCGGGGCGTGTGTTCCCGCTGGCTCAAGTCCTTGCGGGACGGCGATCTGGTGGTGTTTCTGGTGCACTCCAGCGGGCTCCGCTTTGGCGGCCCGGCGCAGCCGTTGATCTTGGTGGGCCCGGGCACCGGCATCGCCCCCATGCGCAGCTTGGTGGAACACGAGCGCGCCGCCGGCAGGGCACGTCCCATGGCATTGTTCCACGGCTTCCGCAACACCGATGCGGACCAGTTGTTTGCCGATTACTGGCGGACGCCGCACCCGGACTGGCACTACGTTCCCTGTGCCCTGCGGGACGCGGAGCAGCCCAACGGCAAGTACGTCCAGGACGGGTTGTGGAAGCACCGCGCCATGCTTGCGCGGTGGATGGTGGAGTCGGAGGCGGTTGTGTTTGTGTGCGGCTCCAACGGCAGCATGCCGCGCCAGGTGCGCATCACGCTAGAGACGGCGCTTGGCGAGGTGCTTGGTGAGGAGGGTGGCAAGGCCCACCTCGCTGCCATGGAGCAGAGCGGCCGCTACCTCCAGGAGACCTGGTAGACACGTGGGACTATGTACAGCGGGGCAGTCTAGCGGATCTCGACCCCGAACTTGTCCACCAACTGCTGCTCGACCTCTGTCTGCAAGCGGTTCACCTCTTCGTTGGTGATGTTGCGGTCCATGCTCTGGTAGTTGATGCGGTAGCACTGCAGCAGCCGGCCGCTCTTGGGGTGCACGAAGCTGTCCACCAACTTGGCGCTCTCCACCAAGTCGCCGCCCACGCCGCGCACCACCTCCATCAAGTCGTTCAAGTGCACGGGGCTCTCCAGCTCCCAGAACAGCACGTCGCGGGGCAGCGCCGGATACTTGGAGTACGGCACAAAGGTGGAGATCTTGCCGCTCGCAAACTGGTGCGCAAAGCGCTCGTCGCGCGTCCAGAAGAGCCGGATGTCCGGGATGCCAAACAACAACATGGCAATGCGGTCGAGCCCCACGCCAAAGGCCCAGCCGATCAGGTCCTCAACGCCCGAGTTGTCCAAGACCTGTTTGCGCACCACGCCGCAGCCACAGCACTCGAGCCACTCGCCCTTCCACCACACCTCGATCTCCCACAGCGGCGCGGTCCACGGGAAGTATGCCTCGACCCACCGCACCCGGAGCGGCTCGTTGAGGTACTCCTCGGTAGATCCCGCCGCCACGGCCGCCTTCTGTGCCTCCTGGAACACCGTGCCCACCACAAGCTCGAGGGTGCGGCGGAGATGCGCGCCCACGAGCTCGACCTCGCGGTCAGTCATGAACGCCTGTTTGGGGTTCTCCTCCGGATCGTACGGCCGAACCACATCTTCCACCACCAAGTCCGGTCGCGGAATGGCCGCAATGTCCGCCTCGAGGCGCTGCTCAAGGTCCGCGCCGCGCTTCCACACACGCGCGCCCTCCATCTGGTGGAACGCCGGGTAGTGGGTGCGGTCGATTTCATCGCGGCGGTACACGTCGGCCGAGACAAAGTAGCCCGGCGTGGGGCACTCCTGGAAGCACTTCACCTCGTGAGCCAGCGTGTGCGTGCGGAGGAGGAGGTTCTTGTTGACGTAGTACGTGTCCAGCCGCAGGCGGCCCACATGGTCCTGCGGGAACCCGAGCAGGTCGAAGTTTTCGTGCACGGTCACCACGGGCGGGAACTCGTTGTAGAAGGTGTAGCCCATGGCGCCAAAGCGCTGCTCGATCAAGGCGCGGAGAATGCCGATGGGGTGGTTGGGGTCGAGGTGGAGGCGGCGCTCTGTGAGCGGCACGATCAGCGCGGGGACGTTGGTCCACTCGTCGGTCAAGTATTCCCGGCCGTTGATGGCAATGCTTGCGGGCGTCGCGGGCGTCGCGGGCGTCGCGAGCATCCGCGCGAACGGCCGGCCGAACACACACCGGCGGAGGAGCATTGTCGTGTGGATGCAAAACGGCAAGTCGGCATTTTTCCACATGTTCCTTCTCCAGCGGCTCGGCGCGGTGCCGGCAGCGGTGCCGCGGTTTGTGCGCGGGTTGCACTGCTACCAGCCGCGGTTCAACGTGGTGCGCAAGCAGCACAAGGGCCGGGTGCCGGTGCGCACGGGTGGCCTGACCAAGGGCCTGAACGTCGACTTTGGCGCGTACGGGCTCCGGCTCAAGCTGGTGGGCGTGCGTTTGGCCGCCATCCAGCTCAAGGAGGCCGACGAGTGCATCACCAAGATCCTCCGCGGCACCGGTGGCCAGCTCTTCCGCAAGATGTGCACCAACATTGCCGTGTGCACCAAGGGCAACGAGACGCGTATGGGCAAGGGCAAGGGTCCGTTCGACTACTGGGCCGTGCGCGTGCCGACGGGCAAGGTGGTGTTTGAGATCAGCGGCAACGTGCACGAGGCGATTGCCCGCGACGCGCTCCGCCGCGCCGGCGACAAGTTGCCCGGCGTGTACGAGTTTGTCCGCAAGGGCGAGCCGGTGCGCGTGGGCATCAAGGGCTTTTGTGGCGAGGAGGGCGCGGTGCCCGCGGCACCGCCGTCGGCAAAGCGCGCGCGCATCGAAGCCAACATTGCCGCCAGCAAGCGCCCGGAGACAATGCGCTACCGCGGGTACTAGGACGCGGGTGTACATAGACAACGAGGCTAGTGTGTTTCATGCTTGCACAGGCGGCGTGCGCCGGCACCTAGTTCTCCATAACCACCATGGCGTTGGCAAGGAAGCCCTCGAGATGGAAGATCGCCTTCTGGCCGAGGGCGAGACGCTCGTCGTAGTCGGCGGCTAGCGCCACGATCGACTGTTTGCGGGAGGCAAGCAGCGTTCCCTCCACGAGCTGCCACGCAAGCATCCGGAGCACGGTGCGCGGCGGGATGCAGTGCGAGATCAAGTCGTAGAACAAGCTGCGGCACTTTTGGAGCTGGGCCACCAGCTGCTCGCGGAGCGCGCCGACCGCAATCTCCCGCACCACCACCTCCCAGTCGAGCGGCACGAGCGGTGTGTTGGCACCGACAAACTCGTTGTTCATCGACAACGCCTCGAGTTGGAGAAGCGCGCGCCGGAGGTTGCGTCCCAGCGCGGTGGCCACGCGCGCGCACGCGGCAGGGTCCACGGCGAGCAGCTCTTTGGCCACCACCTGTGCAAGCACGCTGGCAATTTCCGGCTCGCTGGGCGCCGGCACCCGCACCATCAAGCACCGCAGCTGGATCGGGGGGATGATGTTTGCAATCGACGTCGCCACGAGCACAAGCCGGATGTTGCGCAGGTACTTTTCCATCGTGCGGCGGAGAGCCGCCTGGGCGTCGCGCGACATGCGATCGGCCTCGTTCACCACCACCACCTTGAACTTGGACGTGCCCGAGAAGTCCACCGGCGCCAACTGGGCCACCTCCTTGAGGAGGTCCTGCATCACCACGCGGTCGTTGATGCCCATGTCGCTCGGCGTCACCTCCAAGTGGTGCGGCAGCAGCACCACGTTGAACTCGAGCTTGCGGCCCAGCGGCGTGGCAAACTGGCGCGCGTCGATCTTCATCCGCTCCACGCCGGGGCCGTACAACGCCGCGAGCGTCGCGAGCACGCGCGTCTTCTTGCCCGCCCCCAGCGGTCCGTACACAAGAAGGTGCGGGAAGTCCTCCAGCCGCGCGAGCAGCTCGAGGCGCGCCAGGATGCCTGGGTGGAAGTCGAGCTGCCCGAGCCCACGCGGCCGGTGCTTGTCGACAAAGAGCAGCATGCGGGCAGACGCGTGGCGTGTGGTTGTGCATTTCGGTGCGCGCACCGCCGATGCTCGCGGCGCCGGACGCGCGGGCACTACTCGAGGACGATGGCCGAGGTGTCGCCGCGGAGCTTCTTCACGGGCGTCGGCAAGTCGTCGCCGGCACGCTTCAGCGGCGTGGACGCCGTGACGTCCACCTCGTCCACCTCGTCCACCTCGTCGTCCACCACCACCACCTCGTCCGTGCCGGCCGCTGGCGGCAGCACCGGCACGGGCGGGTGCGTCTTGCGCGCCACCACCACGTCTGGGAGCGTGAAGTGGGTGCCGGGCGTCACCTCGACGTACAAGTCGATCCCCGCCAACACGTCGTCCTCGTCGCTGATGCCGAGAATGCTGCCCTCGCCGACGCCCATCGACGCGAGCGTTGCCTCCGCGTTGTCGTCAAAGTCGGCGTCGTACAACAACCGGCTGTCGCCCACGGTGATCGCCACGTCCTCGTAGCCGTAGCGGGCCGCCGCCCTGGCCACACTGCCCACCGTCACGCTGCCAGCAAGCGCCCGGTCGCCGATGGCAAGCACGCCGCGCGCGCCAGAGCACGCGGGACACGCCGCCGCGCCCGGCGCCACCGGCAGCAGAATCACCAACCGCTGGTGGCTCGGCGAGGTGAAGATGATGCGCGCACGCGCGGCAGCCGCAGCGGGGTCCTTGTCGGCAAACCACTCCAACGCCTGCACCGCCAGGAAGCCGGCCATCTCGGCGTTGGTGGTGGCCACGGCAGGGATGATGCTGCCGGCCACCTGCTTGGCGTCAAAGTGCGAGAGCAAGGGGATGCCAAAGATGTGCAGCCGGAGATTGGCGGCCGCCAGCACAAACAACATGGTGTCGGCGTCGTCCTTGTCGAACGGGATCTCGGCGGCGCCGGCCGCGACACGCTGCTGGAGCGCCGCGGTGGCGGTGAGAAGGGCACACATCAACTCGGGAACCGTCCACACGCGCGTCTCCTCGAGGAGACAGGCGGGGTCGGCCGGCGGCGGCGGCTGCAACGGCGTCGGCCTGGCGCGGCTCTTCCACAAGGCATCGATCGCCAACAACCGGGCAATGTCGTCGTGGAAGATGGTGGCAACCATCTCGTCGGGGAACGTGGCGTCGGCCACCTTGTTCTTCAACGCAAGCAACTCGTTGGCCTCCTTCATGAGCAGCGCCACCTCGCCCAGCAGCGCGCTGTCCTGTTTGAGCGCGTCCTCCGCCACCATGTCGGCCAGCGCCAGCCCAAACAACTGGGCGTAGAGGTAGTCCTTGGCCCAGGTGACGCAGTGCACGGGCTTGGAGGGCGTCAGGCGGATGGTGCACACGGGGTACACAGTAGGAGTCTCCTTGGCGGTGCAGTTGAAGCACTCCAGCCGGCCGGGGATGATGGGCTGCACCTGGCCGGCGAACCCGGTGGTGCCCAGCTCCATCAACGGGGTGCCTAAGAACAAGCACATGCGGTTGACGTGTGTGCGCGCCTCGATGTTGTCCAAGGCGTTGAACACGAGGTCGAACTGGCGGAACCACGAGAGCGGGAACTGCTGCGGGTCGGTGATGCTGCCGTGGTGTGCGTGGAGGCGGGAGCCGTGGAAGTTGAACCGCAGCACCGCCCGCACCACTGTGAGCGCCTTCAGCTTGTCGATGTCGGTGGTGCGGAACAAGAACTGGCGGTTGAGGTTCAGAAGCAGCACCGTGTCGAGGTCGACAACGTGGATGGCACCGTAGCCGCAGAGGAGAAGGTCCTTGAGAAGCTCGCAGCCAATGCCGCCCGCGCCCACGAGAAGCACGGTGGCGTCGCGCACGTTTGCAAGCGTTGCCGGCGGAAGCACCCGCCGGAGGTATGTGTCGCGGGGCATCTGGCGGAACGGGCAGCGAGCGGCTCGGCGGATGTGCAGCACGGGTGTGCGGGTGTGGTGCGCGCGCGACCACGCGCGACACGTAACGTGGCATTCTGTTCGCTGTCCCGTCTGCTCCACCCGCGCCCGCCTGCTCCACCCGCGCCCGCTGCCCACTATGCCTGACAAGTACTCGGTGATCCTCCCCACGTACAACGAGAAGAAGAACCTCCCCATCATTGTCTATCTTCTTGACAAGACCTTTTCGGCGCACAAGCTCGACTGGGAGGTGGTGATTGTCGACGACGCGCTGCCGGACGGCACCCAGGAGGTGGCCAAGCAGTTGGTTGGCGTGTACGGCGACCACGTGCAGTTGCGCCCGCGTGCCGGCAAGTTGGGGTTGGGCACTGCGTACGTGCACGGCCTCCAGTACGTCACGGGCAACTTTGTCATCATCATGGACGCGGACTTTTCGCACCACCCGTCCGCCATTCCCGAGTTCATTGCCAAGCAGAAGGAGGGCAACTACGACATTGTCACCGGCACGCGCTATGCCGGCAACGGCGGCGTGTACGGCTGGGACCTCAAGCGCAAGATGGTGCTGCGCGGCGCCAACTTCCTCGCCACCATCGCCTTGCGCCCCAGCGTCAGCGACTTGACCGGCTCCTTCCGTCTCTACAAGAAGGACGTCTTGGCCAAGATCATCCTGGTGACGGTGTCCAAGGGCTACGTGTTCCAGATGGAGATGATGGTGCGTGCGCGTCTGTTGGGCTTTACCATCGCCGAGGTGCCCATTCTGTTTGTGGACCGTCTCTACGGCGACTCCAAGTTGGGCGGCGACGAGATCGTGCAGTACTTGAAGGGCGTGTGGACCTTGTTCACCACCGTGTAGCCCGCTCCCCCGGTGTAGTGTATTACGTGTGCTTGATCATCCAGTCCCGCCGCGCAGGCTCCCCGTCGGCCGCGCAGTCACCTGCCTCCGTCGGTCCCCAGCCGGTAGCCGGCCGCCGTCCCCAACGGCAACGCCGAAAGCTGCTGCGACAAGCTCGCCATGTCCACCGGTGGTGGCAGCACGCGGCGGCTCTGTCCGTGGTATGCTGTCTGGAACAGCTTGTGCGGGTTGTAGTACTCGCCCTGCCGCGGCGGCTGCTGCACCCCCAAGATTGGCTGGACGCGCGGCCCCCCACACTTGAGACAGCTCATGTTTTTGGCAAAGTTGTGGTACTGGCAGCTCTCGTTGGCGCACTTCCAGTCACCGGCACGGAACGGCACCGGGCTCTGCTTGTTGGAGGCACGGAGCTGCGGCTGCGGCGGCGGCGGCGGCTGCGTGCCCTGTGTCATGCCCAGCCGCGTGCCGTAGCCGCCGTACATGTTTTCGTTGATCTGCGCCGCCAGCACCGCCGCAAACAGGCAGCGGAAACAGGCGGTGCGCCGCTGGAAGTTCAGAAAGCCGCATAAGGGACAGTTCCAGTCGCCGGGCCGCGGCCGGTTCTTCAGCAGCGGGAACGGCGTGAGGATCTCCTGTGCGCGGTCGAGCACCAGCAGCGACAGCGGCTGCACCTCGACACACCGCTCGTTCAAGAGGCGGCCGTTCATGGTCAACAGCTCGGCCGCTCCCTCGTGTTGGTGGAACACGGCAAAGCCGGAGCCGCACGGCTTGTCTGGTGTCCGTAACGTCCAGAAGGCCAGGGGACGCTTGCCGTGCTGGGCAAACCACAGCTCGAGCTCCAGCTGGGTGGTGTCGAGGCCGAGGTTGCTTAAAAAGAGCACCTTCAGGCGCTCCAGCACAAATGCCTTGATGTCTGCCTGTCCGTCGTGCGGCGTGGCCACAAGCAGCGGGCCGGCACGCGCCAACGCCACGAGGAGGCGCGCCGCGGTGGCGGCCTCGGCGGCTGCTGGTCGCGGGACGGCGCTGGCAAGCAGCTGGAGGTGGAATGGGAGCAGAGGCGGCGGCGGCCGCGTGTCGGGCTGTGCCATTTCCACGTCCAAGGCGACACACATGTGTGCCACCAGCGCCGGCGAGTAGGCCTGCGCCTCTGGGTGGAGCTGCTGCCACTTGGCAAACGCCCTGGAGAGGTCGAGGCAGCGTGGGTGCTGGAGATAGACAGGCAACACCACCTGTTTGTCGCAGGCCTCGCGCGGAAGCTGCACCTTGACGTCCCACGCGTTGAGCAGCACGACAGTCACGTCCTGCGGGCGGCAGCGCGCGGAGACAAACGCGTCGAGCCGCGCCACGGCATCCTTGAACAGCCCGGCCTCGGCCACATCCTCCCACGCAAGGCCTGTCGCACTGCTGCACAAGGGCGTCACGGGCGTCGACGCGGGCCGCACGAGCACGCTGTCCGATGCCACCTCGTCGAGCGCGCTGTCCACAAGCACCCACGCCAACTCGATGGTCTCCGCCTTGTCCTTGGCCACATACACGCCGTGCTCGTCGGCCGTCGTCAGCACGTGCAACGCAAGAAACGACATCGGCGGGGGTGCGTGGCGGTGGGTATGCGCGGTGGTGTGTTGGGGTTGGCTGCTGCGTGCGCGCGAAAAAATGGGTCATGTGCCGCCCGGCGAGGTGCACGGATGCGCGCCTGCATGCGTGCCAAGGTTGATCGAGGGTGCAGTAGGGGTGCGCCAACGGCGTGCTTGCGGGATCGGGCGCGGCAGAGTCCGGCCGCCGCGGCCGGAGTCCGCGGCGCGGGCGTGTGGCACACGGGCGTGCACGCGCGGGCTGCGGCGGGCGCGGTGCCGCGAGCACACTGCGGCACCGTGCCCGCCCTGTGGCGAGGCCGGCGCCACGGCCCGTGCCCGGGCACCCGTGCAGGACCCCTGTCTGCGCGGGCCACTGTGCAAGCCGGACCGGCGCCGTGCTTGGTGTGCCCGCCGGACCCGCCGGGCAACACCGCCCGCGAGCCTGTCGCCGACGCGCTCCCGGCACGCATTCCTCCTGCACGCATGGCACCGCATCGGGGAGACGCATGCCGCGCGGACCACCCCATGTTCTCGGTGTCCAACAGCACCCGCGACCCGCTCATGCCGGGGCCGGACCCCCGCAAGGACCCGCCGCCGGTGCTCGAGACGCAGTTTGCGTTGTGTGTCGCGTTGGGTCTCCTGCTGTTTCTTGCGTTCTGCGTGCTCCGGCGGCGCTGGCCGCGCTTCTACGCGCTCCGCACGCTACGCCGACGGCGGTTGCGTCCGCTCCCGCCACTGTTGTTCGGGTGGATCGGTGTGTTGGTGTCCATCGGGGATCACGAGGTGTTGCAGCACCTGGGGCTCGACGCGTACGTGTTTCTTGGCTTCTTCAAGATGGGAATCCGCTTGTTCAGCATCTGTGCCGCCTTTGACATTGCCGTGATCGGTCCGATCCGCTACTACTATACCGGGCGCTATGACCGGGACCTGGTGCAGCAGCTTCTGCGCGCGCTCAAGGGCAGCGACGGGACCGACCCGGCGCCCGTGCCCGGTGTGCTCTGGACGTACGGCGTGTGCACGTACGTGTTCTCGCTCCTCACGTTGTATCTCCTCTTCCAGCAGACCACCCGGGTGCTCACCACCCGCCAGGAGTATCTCGGCTCGCAGGACCTGATCACAGACCGCACCATCCAGCTTGACGGCGTGCCGTTGGCGGTGGCGTCGCCCGACGCGTTGAAGCAGCTCGTGCAGGACTTGGGCATTGGCAAGGTGCGCAGTGTGGTCATGTGTCGGGACTGGGCCGAGCTTGACCGGTGGTTTGCTCGGCGCAAGGCTGCGGTGCGCGCGTTGGAGAAGGCGTATGCGCGGTATCGCGGTGTGCAGTTGCAGTTGCACCGCGACGAGGACGCGTTGCCGGCGGTGTACGTGGCTGGGTACGGGCCTGGTGATGTTGCTGCTGGAGAGCCGGTGCTGGGGGAGCCGATGCAGGGGGAACCGGTGCTGGGGGAGTCGGCGCCCGCGGTGTTGTTTGACGAAAACACGCCGTTGGCGCTGCTGACGCTCCGTCGGGGCGACGACATCGACTCCAGTGTTGCTCTGGAAGAGCCGGCGCCGAGCCCTTCTGCGCGGCCGCACACGCCGCGCCCCGTGGTGCGCCTCGGGTGGTGGTCGGCACCGGTGGATGCCATCCATCACTACACGAACGAGCTCACGCGCATTGATCGGCACATTGCGCGCCTCCGGGACGAGGACCGGTTTGCGCCGACGCGGTGCGCGTTTGTGACGATGGACTCGGTGGCACTGGCGCAGATGGCGGCGCAGGCGGTGTTGGACCCGCGCGTGCACCGGCTCATAGCGCGCGTGGCGCCAGCGCCTGCAGACATCAAGTGGGACGCGATCGGGATGCTGCGGGCGCAGGTGTTGGTGCGGCGGTACTGTGTGACGTTTGTGATTGCGATTCTGCTGGTGGCGTTGGTGTTCCCGGTGCTGTTTCTCGCGACGCTCTTGGAGATCAAGACGATCACGAGGATCTGGCCGGCGTTGGGGCACGCGATCAGTCTGTCCAAGTGGGCAACGCTTGTGGCGGGGCTCTTGCCGCCGTACCTCTACACGTTGCTCAACGTGTGTGTGCCGTACTTCTATCTGTATCTCCTGCTGCTCCAGGGATACGGGCTGCACGGGGACGTGGAGTTGGCGACGGTGAGCAAGAACTTCTTCTACCTCTTTTTCAACTTGTTTGTGGTGTTCACGCTTGCGGGGACGGCGTCGAGTGCGTGGGCGTTGCTCAGCGACACGACGCAGATCGCCTACCAGCTTGCGAGCGCCATCAAGAACATGTCGCTCTTCTACCTCGACCTCATTCTCCTCCAGGGGTTGGGGATGTTCCCGTTCCGGCTTCTCCAATTGGGTGACGTGTTCTTGTTCAACGTGCAGCGGTTGGTGCTGCTTACGACGCCACGGCAGTACCGAGCGTTGTACTTCAAGCCGCCGGTGTTTGACTTTGGGCTCTGCCTCCCGCAGCCAATCCTCATCCTCGTCATCACGCTCATCTACTCGGTGGTGTCCACCAAGGTGGTGTTGAGCGGCTTGGTGTACTTTGTGTTGGGCTACTACACGTACAAGTACCAGCTCGTGTATCTGATGGTGCACACGCCGCACTCGACGGGCAAGGTGTGGCCCATGATTTTCCGGCGCGTGTGCATGGGGTTGGGGTTGTTTCAGCTCACCATGGCGGGCACGTTGGCGTTAGAGAAGGCGTTCGTGCTTGCCGTGTCCATTTTGCCGTTGCTTGTGCTCACGCTTGCGGCCGTGTACACGTTTGAGACGGACTATCTTCCGTTGAGCGGCTTCATTGCGCTCCGGGCGATTCGGCGCGACCGCGGATATGCGCTGGTGGTGGGGCTGTTGTTTACCGACGAGCCGCCGCTGCTGAGCGCGAGCCCCGACAGCAGCGTGGAGGATCTCCGCGGGGCGGACGGGGCGGCGGCGGCTGGGCCGGAGCTGCGCGGTGGGGCGGGGCGGGGCGGAGAAGAGCAGGCGGCGGTGGCGTCGCCCGACACCCTGGTGCTTGCGCAGAAGCACCGGCGGGCGCTGGTGCGCAAGCGCAAGAGCACGTTGGACGAGGAGCGCGAGCAGTACACCGACTATCGGTACCCGCCGCTCCTCGACCCGCTCGACGGGCCGTGGGTGGGGTTTTCCGGGAACGTGATCACGGTGGTGAGCGCGGCGCGGCAGGATTATTTGGACGAGGCGGTCGGCGAGGGCGAGTCGGGGATGGCGCTGGCGGTCGCGCGGCGGCTCTATGACGTGGCCGAGTGGGAGTGAGGTGGCGGTGGGGCGGGGCGGGGCGGAGAAGGGCAGGCGGCGAGGCGGAGCGAGGCGGAGGAGAGCGAGCGGTGTGTGTGCAGCCGCCACGCCACGGCGCGAGCGCGAAACGCACGGCCGCTTTTGTTGCGCGGCGCTAGGATAGCAAATGGACGCACGGGCGGGGAAGCGGGCGGACCGCGCGGGTGCTCTACGGCGGGCGGGCACGGAGGCGGCGGCACAAGGGCACGGACAGCGCGGGCACGCAAGGCGGGCGGAACGCCGCGGCAGCGTGCGTTTGTGTTTGCGTGGCCGCGGGATGCCGCGGGCCGGGGGCGCGTCGGCCGGAGGGCGGAGCCTGCGCGGGCAAGCCGTCTCGGGGATTTGCTGCGGCCGCCGTCGCGTGCCCCACGGCGGTCGTGCTGTGCCGGCTCGGGGCCCGCGCATGTTCTCACGTGGCCCTGGCCGAAGCGTCGGAGTTTGTTTCCCGTCTGCACGTTGCAAGACTACATGGGCGTTCCATTGTCGCGAAACAATGGCCCCCCGCAGGACGCGGCGGGGCGTGGGGTGGCGGGTGTGGGGCGGTGGGCGGGCGGGCAGGGCGTGCGCGGGGGACAGGGGTGGGTGTGCGGCGTGGGTGGAGGCCGGTGTTGGCGGCGCAGCGGCACGTTGCAGCGCATGCTTTGGTGCACTGTTGGCATGCACGCGGGCTGCGCAGAACGCCGCGTCATGCGTTCCCAGCGCAGCGGGGCTGCGTGGTCGGACGCACACGCATGCACCGAACGCGTGCACTGGAGAGTTATGCCGCGCAGCGCCGCGCATGGCGCGCGCGTGCAGCATCCTTGTTCGATGACACGCGCTTCGAGGGAATGATGCCGACTGCGCAGACGCACCTGAAACACCCTCGCTCAGCAGTCGCGGATATTTATAGACACGGGGACGGAGTGGGGACGGGGTGAGGGCCGTCCGCGGGCACGGCGGGGGAGGGGTTCGTGATTATACAGGGGCGGCCGTCTACTCCAGCGGGTTCTTTTTGCGCGCCGCCAGCCGGCCCTTCCAGATGGTGGCAATCTCCTCGAGCTTGGCCAGCCGAGCGTCCTTGTCCACCATGTAGTACGGTCGGTCGGGGCTGTAGTCGCACATTAGGCTCAAGCGGCTGCACCCGCCGCACGTGGGCTTCTTTTCGTCGCACTTCAAGTGGCGGATGCGGCACACCCAGCACCCGCTTCGCGACCGCGACTGGCGCGCGATCCGCCGGAGCTGCAGCTTGGGCTTGGAGTGCAGGTGTGCCAGCTTGGGGCGCATGTGCGCCAGCATTGCCGGGTCGCCGGGCATGCCCCGGAGGGCGCCGTAGCCCTGCGCCGGTCCCGAGTAGAACAGGAGCGGCGCTCCGGCTTGTAGGTAGTGGCTGTCGCCGGAGGTGGCGCGCGCACGCGGGTACATGGCGGCCGGGTCGACAGGCCCGTCGGTGCTGCCGAGCGGGAACGCGTGCGGGAAGCCGCCGCGAGGAACGGGCAGCAGCAGCACCTCCAGAGCCGCGTCGTACGCGTTCTGGAACAGCAACACGGGCGCCTGGTAGCCGGCCAGGTGGCTGTCGCCGGGGTCCGGGAGCATGCTGGGGCCGAGCATCGAGCGGTCGCTCGAGGACGTCAGCGGCGGCGGCGGCGGCTGGGCCAGCAGCTGCAGCGGATGGGGCATGTACGCGGGCCACCCGCCAGACAGGCGGTACAGTGTGGGAGTGCCTGCGGGTGTGATGTCGGGCACGGCCGAGTAGCTGCCCATCACGTTGGGGAAGGCGTAGTTCTGGGACACGGGCACGGTCAACGGGAGGGTTGCGGCGGACAGAAACAGCAGCGCGGTGGACAGGCGGTGGTCCCACAGCAGGTCCACGGCGGGACGCGACGCGAGCGGGAGGCTGCCCAAGCCTAGGCCGAGCTGCTGGCCGGGCGGTGGATGCGACGGGTTCACCACGGCATCGGCCATGGCGGGCGGCTGTGCGTGCTGCCGGGCAAACGAAAAGTAGTGGGGGTCCAGGTCGTCGGAGCGCTGGGACAGCGGCGGCTGCGGCGGCGGGGCAGCGGCGTCCTGGTGGTTGAACCAGCGCCACGGCGCACCGGCCTCTGCCAGGGCCACCGGCGGCTGTGCCGGCTGCTGCACGGCGGGTGTGGCCTCGTGGCCGCTCAATTCGCCGTCGCGTGGCTGGTTGGCCCGGCTGGCGGAGGTGGAGGACACGGGAAACAGAATGTTGGGGTTGGATGCGTCGCTGAAGCTGCCATTCGAGTCACCAAGAAAGCTCATGTGTTCCAAGAACGAGGTGGACATCTAGAGCTCGAGCGGGGGGCACCAAGAAGGTCTGTGGGGTGGGGTGCGCGTCGCGGTGGGGCGGAGCGGACGTGTTGGCGGCGCTCCGGTCCAGGGGCTGAGGAAAGCGAGTGGGGCGGCGGTGCAGGGCGTCGCAGGCGGGCGCCAGGGAGATCGGAGCGGTCCGGCAAGGCCTGGAACGTGGTGGGGCAGAGAAGGCGGGGGTTGGGCTCCGCAAGTGGGCACTGCGGATGCGTCGTGGGTGTCTGGGTGGGAGCACGGAAACCAGTCACCAAATCTGGCACGCGCTGACTCGGGGATGCGTGCTGGGAGCGGGTGGGATCAGGAGGCCGCGGGCAGGCGCAGCGAGGACTCAGCAGAGAAGGAGGGGTGCGCGGGGTGGTGTGTGTTCGCGCCCGAGGGGTGGAACCAGCTACAGAGCCAGCGCTGCCCGCGGGCATGAGACTGAATATATACGGCTGTCGCAGGCGCCGATCCCTGTTCGCTGTTGAAAGCCTTGTGCGTCGACAACGTAGGGAGGCTGCACCCAGCAGGCTGCATGACGCATGTGGCTGCACCTCCTGCAGCGCGCAGCGCCGGCATGTACCACACACCTTCAATCTCCGAGTCTAACTATAAAATAGCCCGTTCGTAAACCTCCGCCGCAGAGCTGTTGGTGCGCGCGGGCCGCTCGCGGCGGCCGGGGGTGGGCGGGGGCGGCCGGGGGCGACCCCGCGGCGGCTGTGGCCCACGCCATCTCCGCGTCGGGGGCAGTGCGTCCAATTTCACCCGTGCCTCGTATTTTCCTGATGGCGCGGTAGGTCCTGCCGGCGCATGAGCCACGCACACATGGGCCCGCCACGGGCCGCAGGGGCCGCTGGAACGGCGCGGGCCAGGCCGCCGAGCGCCTGCCGGTGTTTTCGAGCGCGGCGCAACGGCCGCCGCGACACCGGCTCTGCCGCGGACGGTCCATTTTCGGCGGTCCCGGTCCGCAGGCGCTGTTGCTTGGGCTCTGCGCCGCTGCCGGGCCGACGCTGTAGGGGTGCGGAATGGGTCGTCCGGAGCAGCGCAGCGCCCGTGCGGGACCGTGCGGGTGCGGCGTGCCGCGAGCGGGCTGGATACCGCCGGGACAACCGCTGCAAGTGGGCGGGACGCACCCCGCCGGCCACATGCGCGGCTGCCGATGCCGCCGCGGGCCGCGAGCCACGAGCCGCCGTGTCGCCGGCACCACGCCCTGCGAACGGCCGCTGCCGACGCCGCCCGCCGCACAGGGGAGTCACGTGCGCCGTCTTCTGGAAGCCGGTTGCATGGAAACCGGCCGCGGCGGTGCACGGCGGGCATGCATGGGCGCGGAACTCTAACGCGGCGTGTGGCGCAGCTGCAGAGGCCGCGCGGGAGTGGGACGGGACACATGCCGGAGAGACACGGCTGTGGGGGCCGGGAAAGTGCCGGTCTCAAACAGCGTGCCCGCGGGGTCGGCTGCGCGGGGCACGGAATGGGCCGGAATGGGTGTGTGGCGGGGAGTGGGGCGGAGCAGCCAGGGCGCCAAGGGCCGCGGGCTGGTGCCGGCGGGCGGCGGCGTCGGGGCGGCGGTTGCCAGTAGGGGTGCAGCAACGCGGGTCGCGCGCAGGCAGGCCTATCCGGCGGTAAGGGTTCCGCGTTTGGGCCGCGGGCCGTGTCCCGAACGGGCAGGTGCGTGGGGCTGCGTTGGGCGTCTGTGTCTCCCCCGTTGTTGCAGATGCGGCGCGTTGGATGGTGCAGAGGGGCGCGCCGTGCTGCTTGGACCGTGCGTTGTTGTCAGGTGGCCCGGCGGTGTTTCAAGTGTGGGAGAGAGCAGAGGCAAGGTTAGGCGCACGTGCGCGTGCAGGGGGCATCCGTCTGCCCCACCAGGACATGCGTTGTGCATGCGTCTGCTACGGGCTGCGGCGCGTGTTACGCCGCACGGACGGCGGTTGGCGCGTCCGCTGGCTGTGGCCGCTAGTGGGGCGCGGGTCGCATTCAGCGCTGCCGCGCGCCGCCGGGGGCCAGAGCGCCGTCCGCGCGGACCGTCCATTGTGGGCGACGCGTGCCGGTGGACGGCTTCTTTGAACACCAACGATGGGCTGTTGCATGCCCGCGGGGCTGCTGCGGCGAATCGTAAATACGCTTGGGCCGTGCGCGTGCCCCCTGGCGATCTCCAGTGTGCGGGAGAGCGCGGGGCAACTCGCCAAGCCGCCCACTAACGCGCGCGGGACCGCCGCGGGAGGCGGCGCCGCCGTCCCGCCTCGCGGACAGCCGACCTGAAACCGGGCTCGCTGCGCGGCGTGAATACCGCCGGGCGCTCGCCTGCGGGAGGCACGCACGCAGCCGGCAAGCGCGTGCTGCGACAGCTTAGACTTTTAGGACGTGCGTTCCTGCAGCGCCACAATGGGCTCCCGGCGCTGCACAAGCAAACCTAATCGCAGATGACGCGGCCAGGGGTGCAGGCGGAGAGCTGCAGTCGGCAGCGCCACGCCCAAGGTTCTGCGGCCAAGGTTGCGCGCGCGGCGGAGCGGGCGCGGACGGCCCCGAATCAGGCAGGGCACGCTGCATGGGGCACGCCGCACGGAGATTGAACCCCACACTCGCCTGGCAGCCCGGCCGTTGTCCGGAACAACCGGATCGCCCCACGCGGCCGCGCCCCGGGCGCAAGTCGTCGTGGCAACTGCGCCCGGATCGCGCGGCCGTGCGAATTAGCGCCGCTGCAGTAGTGGTCACGTGAATGTCACGCTGCGCACGTGGCGCGCGGACGGCGTTTTTTTCGGCGCGCGCGTGTGGGCGGCGACTCCATCTTACAATCTACTTCTGGAGTACCAGCGCAGCACGAGTGCCTCTGTCGTGCACCGCGCACAAATGGCCGGAAGGAGAGCAACAGTACACTACTATAATCCGGCGTGCTCTCATGGCATTGCTGGTTCGCGTGGTGGAGACATATGGTAGATTGGTAGACCGGGCGGTGGGCGCGGGGCTGGCGTCCGCACAAGAGCCCGCACAGGAGCCCGCGCGGGAGCACCCGCTCAAACGTCCGTGCACGGCATCATATTCACGGCCCGCGGCCCGCGCCGAGGCTACAAGTCCCCCAACACTGTATCATAAGTTCATGGATGGCGCCGGTGGACACCGAGTGCCATCTACGTCGGCCCATCATGGTTCATGTCGCACGCCTCACACAAGCGCAAACTCACACTCGCCCGTCTCGACATGGCTCAGCATCCACACGTCCACGGTCGCAAAGTGGCGGTGGCAGCTCTTGCAGCGACCGCCCACGTAGCGCCGCTCGTGCTTCTTGGTGCCCACCGGGTACTCAAAGTGCAACGCCTTGAGGTGGTTCTTGAAGGTGTCGCAGCGCGAAAAGATGCCCGTGGGGTGGCACAGGTGCATCAGCTCGGCATCTTCGTCGCCCAGCAGGTGCGTGTCGCTCTGCGCCGCCGGCAGCGGCGCCTGCTGGCGCTGGAAGTTGGCAAACGGGCACTGGAACGCACCCACCTTGGACCCGGTCTCCTTCCAGTGGCGCTTCACATGGCGCGCCAAGTCGTTCAGCCGCAGAAAGCCGCGGTGGCAAATGTCGCAGACATGCGGGCGCAGACCCGGCTTGAGGTGTGTCGACTTGTGCGTCGCGAGGTTCGAAAAGTACTGCTTGCACAGCGGGCACTGGCGCTTCTTGCGCTGCTGCGGCTTCGGCAGCCCCGGGCGGCCGAGCTTGGGCATCTGCGGCAGCAACACCGCCGCAGCGTCGTGCATCAGCCCGACGCTGCTGGTCAGCTGCGAGCGGTGCGCAAACGCCGCCGGCGGCAGCGCCATGAGCGGCACGTGCATGTGCGGCACGGGCGCGGGCGCGGGCTGGAACACGGGCGCCACCACATTCAACAGCAGAATCGGCGGGAGCAGCGGCGTCGGCAGCACCGAGCCGGCGGCAGCGGCAAACGGACCCGTCGAGGCGGTGGGCAGCAGCGGCGACGTCACCGCGCCCGGCGCCGGCGTCGGCGCAGCGGCTGTGAGGCGGCGGATGTCCATCTGGTCCTGCGGCGGGAGCGCCGCAAGTGGCGGGAGGGCGTGGGGGTGGGCCGTGCCGTCCGGGGCACGGTGCTGGTGGCCCAAGCTGGCCAACGGCGGCAACACCGGGGCCGGGGCGTGGTAATACACGGCAGAGCTCATGGGGGTGCAGAGGGGACGGAGGCGAGACGCGATATAAACAGGGGAGCGGCTGCTTCCAGGAAGAGTGGCTGACAAACAGGAGCGGCACGGCCCAGTCACGGGTGCGGCTGCGCCCGGGCATACACCCGAGCCTTTGCGGCATATTGTGGTGCATGAGTCGGTGTTCCGTGCGGCGTAAGCGCCACCGGCGTGGCACGAACGGCCGTGCGCCAGTGTCCGCCGGCCCCGCGCCGCGCAAGCCGCCAGCCGTGCAGGAGATCGTGCGCGGCCTGCCCGAAAAAGCGCGCCGGAACGAAATTGCACCCGGTTTGCCTGCAGCGTGCGCCGCCTGCTTCGGAGTTAAGCGTGCCGTACGGCATTAACGGATTTCGGCGGCGCCGGCACGGAGCAGCGAACAAAGGCCGGCCGGGGCGCGCCGAGCGCCCACGGCGGCGCGCCCGCCCGCCCGCCGCCGGGCCGCCCGCACACGCGAGCACCGCCACTCTCGCCCGCGGCGGCAGACCGGCTCGGATCGGCCGGCTGGCGCGCTCGGCCGGCGGTGTCTGTGCCGACCCCGTGCGGCGTGTTTGGGTGGACGCTGCAGGCGCATGCAGGCAGGGAGGTGGGTGCAGTGCCGGCGCGCTTCCGGCGCACTGCGGTGGCGTTGCGGTGTCAACATAGCCGCAGCCGCCCGCCGGCGGGCGGGGCAGAGGGCAAGCGGGAGGTTTAGCCGGGCGCGCAACCGCCGCGGCGGCGGCGCTGGTGGCGGCGGCCGTGCTCCCGCCGGGGACCGCGCACCCGCCGCGCCCGCGCACCCGCCGCCGCCCGGCACAGCCCCGGCCTCGGCGGACGCCGCCCGCACCCCACATTTCGGCACACCGCCATTGGTCCACCCGCACATGGAGCTGCTGATTAATCGAATACGTAATGGTGCGGCGGGTCATGCGGCGTGGCAACCACTCGATAGTGCAGAGATGTGCGGCGCGACACAGAAACGTCACTTATCTCCGAGTGCGTGCCGGACACGCAGCCTCGGCGCGGGGCGGCTGGAGACGTGTCCATTGGCCGACGCAGGCCCGGCCCGGGGACGCACGCCGCGCACCCGCCCGGCCCGGCGCCCAGGGACCTACACCGCGCCGCCAGCGCCCAGGGCCCCGCGCCGCGCGCCGCTAGCGCGCCCGGCCCCGCCCGCAGCACGGAATCCGGAACGGTTTGTCAGCCGTGCCGATGCCGGCGCGGCCGGCGCCGAGTCGCACGAATAGCGCGGCCCGGCGCGTCGCGGCACCAGCACGCGCCAACCCCGCACGGCGCCAGCACGCACGGCCCCGCCTCTACGCCCGCCTCTACGCCCGCTTCACGCCCGTGGAGACGCCGACGGCGGGGCCCTCCGTGCCCTTCACCGCCTTTTTGCCCTGCGGCTTGCGGCTGTAGCTCGCAATGTAGAACATGATGAACAAGACGAGGTACAGCGAGAGGATCGCACAGCCGATCACCGCCGCGCTCTCCGCGCCCGAGCAGTCGCCCATCGTCGGGAGGAACGGCACCAAGTCCTGGTAGCGGTACACAAAGTGGGTGTACGTCGCAAAGTAGACAAAGCCGAGGTCGAGCACGAACTGGATGATCTGGAAGCGCGTGACCCACTCCTTCCACCACACGCGGATGCCGCGCGCCGCGAGGAAGTAGTACCAGTACATCACCACGTGCACCCACAAGTTGAGCACAATCGGCACCCACTCCACGCTCGTGTACCCAATCAACTGCAGGTAGCACAAGAGCGCCGTCGCGCCGTGGTGGTACACGTGCAAGAACAACAACTTCTTGCGCGCAAGCACGAGGAACACCGTGTCGAGCAACTCCCAGAACTTGGTGAGGTAGTTGAGGTAGTAGATCACCACCACCTTCTGGTGGTATGCGTTGGGGTGGCACACCGCGTAGAACACGCCGTGGCGCACAATCATCGGCACCAACTGCTCCACAAGCAACAACATCAACAGCCCCGAGAGAAGCGAGAGCAACAAGTTGTGCAACTGCACCAACGCGTTCAACTTGAGCGGGCTCACATTGAGACTCGTCATCACAAACCGCCCGCCAAAGATCACCACGTAGTACGCGGCAATGATGGCCAACGCCTGCCGCCCGTTCGCAAGGAACGTCACCTGGTCCACAAACGCAAACTCGTCCGCCGAGTACCCGGCCGTGTGGAGAAACACCTGGTCGAGCAACGGCCAGAGATAGAGCCCGAACGGGCGGTCCACCAGCGGGACAGACACTTGAAGCCAGCTCACCATTGGAAAAGACGCGTGCGCACAGGGCGGAAAATGCGTGGGCGCGAGCAGAAAAAACGCACGTGCGCCGGGCGGGGCGCTGCCGGGGCCACCGCGCCGTGCCCGCGCCGGCGGCGGCAGGCGGAAGCACCGGATCCGGTGCGGACGTGTGCCGGGGCGCCCGCTCGCGGGCCCTGTTCCCCCGCCGGTCCTCTCGCAGGCGGCAGAGCCGAGATACACCGTGTAATCCTTGTCGATGTGGTAAACCCCACAACGGCATTCCGCACCCAACGCGCCGACGCCGACGCACCAGCCCACACCAGCCCGCGCCGGCAACAGCACACATGCATTCACATAAGCTACGCCCCCGCCTCCTTCACCTCGTCCACAATGTCCAACCGCGACACAGTGTCGCGCCCGTTGCGCTCCAGCACATACCAAATCTCCCGGTACAGCGCATGCAAGAAGCGGATGTTCTCGCCCACAACCACCCGGAGCAACTCGCCCGACTCGCAGTGCCGCACCTCGATGAACTGCAGGTCAAAGGCAAACAAGTACGGGTACTCCACCACAAACCGCAGCGGCTCCCCGTTCCACGTCACCTTCCACCCGCCCTTCAGCTTCCACCCGTTCTGGTTGATGTAGAACAGCTGGTCCGAGTAGCAGAGAAGAAACTCGTTGCGGATCCGGTGCACGAGAACCGGCCGCAACTCCTTCTTGGCCCCCTTCTCAAACACCCGCACAAGAAGCGAGTCCGCCTCGTCGAGCAACGCCTGGCGCTCCCCGGTCGCAAGCAGCAACACCTCAAACCCGTCCGTGCACCCGACAACCAACTGCTTGAGCAAGAACAGCACGCTGATTGGCTCCAGCGGAAAGTGGTAGTCGCGGTGCTCCGAAAAGAGCCGGTTCCGCCGCGCCGTCGCGCCCCGCTTCCCCAGCAGCGTGTCGCTCGCCACATTAAACACCCGCATCAGTCCCTGCTGCCCGGACCGCACCAGCCCCACTGCACACACCACCATGTTGCCGTTGCACAACCCGCTCCGGAAGAACAGCACGTGTGTCATCAACTCCCGCCCGCTCCGCGAGTTCTTCAGCACGTCGAGCAGCACCAACACGTCCGCCCCAAACACATAGAGCTTCTTGTCGCAGAGCGCCACAATCTGGCCGTACTCCGTCAACTCCATCACCTGCGTCACATGCGTCTTGTCAATCACCCGCACCGGCAACAGCATCACCCGGTCCCGACTGTCCTTTGCAATCTGCCGCATGTTCTGCACGTAGATCCCGTCGTCCGTGCCGTACACCAACTTCGTGCCGCCGTCCATCACGCTCGCGCAGTTCACCCGCGGCCGGCCCTCCGCCCCAAACCCGTACAGCAGATCCACCGACAGCACCGTGAGAAAGTTGTTCTGCTTCACCAAGCTCGCCTGCGCATCGTACACCAGCAGGATGAAGTTCTTCACCGCAATCTGGTTCGCCGCGTAGAGCGTGAACAGGAACCCGCGCCGCCCGTACATCACAAACAGAATCGCTGGCCGCGTCTCAAACTGCGGCATCTGCCGGTTCACACGCAACACGCCGCTCCCCAGCGCAGACGACACAAGCGCACGGTCCAGCGGCCGGTCATCTTCCACGCTGCTCACATACAACAACGGAAGCGGAATCGGCCGCTGGAACACCTTGTTGAACTCCTTGCGGTTCACCGTCTTGCGCTTCACAAACAACACCGCGTTGTCCAAGAGCGTCACCTCAATCACCAGGCCGTCCTCCTTGTCCTGCGCCTTGCGCCGGAGGAGGATCTCGTCCGCAATCCGCCGCTGTTCCAGCCGGAGCCGCAACTCCAGCACCGCGTCGTCATGGTCGTACCCAGTGAGCTTGTGCCGCAACAACAGCGTCTTGTACCGGTCCTGCAGCCGCCCCGTCAGCTCGTTGATCTGGTCGCAGAGCGCCTTCATCATCAGCAGCGCCTCCTCCACAAGCTTGTAGTCCGGGTGCAGCTCCGGCGTGTGCTTGCTGAGCGTCTTCAACAACAAGTAGTACCGCCCGGGCCGGTTGAACGCCGCCAGGAGAAACAGAATGAACTCGAGGTTGCGCAGCGCCTCCAAGCTCTGTGTCTCCCGCACAAACTTTTCAAAGTTCGGGTTGATGGACCGCTGCCGCTCAAAGTGGTACTTGGAGAACACCTGCCCTGCACAGCACGGCAAGAATGCCTCAAACCGCGGAATGTACTCCACCATAATGTCGCCAATCCCGTCAACAATGTACTGCTGCTTCTGCCGCCGTGTGAGGGCCTCCGCAAACTTGTAGTTCACCACAAGAATGTCCAAGATGCCCGAAAACACGACGCGGATGAACCGCTCGCGCTCCTGCTCCGGAATGATGTTCGTCAGCCGCAACGGCCGGATCCAAAAGTCCCGCAAGTACTCCATGTCGCGCACAAAGTCGCGCTCGTTGCTCATGATCTCGAACAACACCTCCTGCCGGCTCTGCTCCTCCTTGGTCACGCTCTCGCGCACCAGTGCCGGCACCAGGTACAGCCACAACTCCTTCTGCTGTCCCACATCGTTGTCGCCGTTCATCAGCACCCGCAGCTCCAGCCGCTGCAAGCCGCCGCCGGGCTTCATGTTCAACCGCGCCTGCTGCTCCAACCGCCGCGGGCACGCAATCAGATAGCACAAGCGGCTCCGCGTGCACGTCGGCGAGTAGCAGTTCGAGAGAAGCGTGAACACGCCGTTGATCGGCACCGGCGCGTTCACCGTCGACGTCTCGCCGGGCCCCGTTGCCACCAGCAGCGTCGTGATCTGCAGCACCAGCCGCTGAGGCGGGTTGAACCCGCCGGGGCTGTCGTAGCCCCCGTACTCGCCCAGCATGTGGTTGTCCACGACAATGTCCACAAACAGGTACACCTCGTGCGGCGAGTCGCGGAGACGGTGCTCGTACGTCACGTCCCGGAAGAAGTTCTGGGCGTCCAACGCGCGGCCCAACAACAAGGCCAAGTTGCGGTCCGTCGTGCGGATAAGGCGCGCAATCATGTCGACCGCCTCGCGCCCCGTAAAGGCGTCGTTGTAGTTCAACCCGTTCTTGGTGCGGGTCCCCACCTGCAACAGCGCGCGGAGGAGCACCGCCACCCGCGAAAGCAACGCCGGGTACACCTTGGGTCGCTGCAGGCTCGTGGTGAGGATGGTTCGCTGCAGTGTGCGTGTTGCCGTGCTCCAGGAGCGGTCAATACTCAGCTGTGGCGAATGGCTGCCCTGCTGCGTGACCAGCAGCTGTGTCGATGCCTGCAGCTGGTGCAACAGGTGGCTCAGTGCGCGGCGCGTTGTTGCCAGCTTGGCAAGCAGCACAAAGCTCCGCAGCTTGCCCGAGAGGGAGTATGTACGCGACTGGCTGGCGCTGGGCGTCTGGTAGGGCAGGTGCTGCTGCTGCTGCTGTTTTGGCTCGTCTCCATACGGCAGCGGCAGCTTCAGGTTGAGGGTCGTTTCCGACATGACGCGGCGAGGCAGACTGTAGCCCGCAGGCGCGCCCATCATCAGATCGCGTGGGTACGGGAGGCGCGGGGCCGACGGCTGCACCGGCAGGTGTCGCCGCTGAGGGGCGCCCTGCATGCTGCTGGCCGCCGGGTGCGGGGGATGGGCCGTTGTGGGCGAGCTCGCCGCCTGCTGGCCCTGCGCGTGGAGACCGGCGTCCTGGGGAGGACGGCGCCGCGCGTTGTGGGAAAGGAGAGGATGGCGTGCCAGGGACTGGGAGCCGGGGTCCAACAGCAGCAGCAGCAGCGTGTGGGACAGCAGACGGTATGGCTGCTGGTGGGCTTGCGGGTGGGTCTGCGGGTGGGCCTGCGGGGGGACCTGCGGGTTGACCGGCAGCTGGGACTGCGGCTGCTGCGAGACATACTGCGGATGCAGCGCATATGGCAGAGCCGTGGTCGCCCGCGGCGGCGTGTGCGCAAGGTTGGGGTCGTGGAGGTGCTTGAACTGCGGCTGCGGCGGCAACAGGTTAAAGTTGGGCACCGAGTTCGACATGACTGGGGAGAGTCCTGCGGCGGAAAGAATGGGCGTGGCTCGCAGAGAGGCGCCCGCGCGCGACGAGATTCAAGGGCCGGCGACCGGAGTTAGGATTTCAGGGGTTGGCCGGGCAGAACACCAGCGACACCGACCAGCAAAGGGAAGGACCAGCGGGACCGGAAGGACAAGGGTACGACAAAAAAAGCCCCAGGGAGCACAGCCAGAGTCCGTGGCCAAGAATGAGGGCAAGGCGGATGGACAACACTCGGCCGTGGAACACGAGAGGCGAGGTGGGGTTTTGGTAATCTCGGTGCGCTGCGTGCAGGGAAACTGCTGCGAACGGGAATGGTGCGTCCACGCCCGGCTAAAAATAGGGAGCCCGCAGGGTTGTCGTGGATCTGGCGGGCGCGGGCCCTGGGCACCGCGAGGGGGCTGCCCCGGCGCAGCACAGCCCCGCCGCAGCCGTCCCCGCGCCGCCCCGGCTCCGCCGCCCGCCGCTCCCGCGCGTTCCGGGGTCGTGTCCGCACCGGCACGCCGTGTCTCGGGGGTAATCCACGCAGCGTCCGCAGCCACCCGTTGTCGCCGCTATGCCCGCGTACCACTCCACGTTTCTCGAGGACACGACCGACACGCGCACGGTGGGCAACATGGCGGTGCTCCCGCTTGCCACCAAGTTCCGCGGTCCCGCGTACCCGCTCCCTGCCGACAGCGACTACGACATCATCGACGAGACGCTCGACCTCTTCCGCGCGAATCTGTTCTTCCGCAACTTCGAGATCAAGGGCGCGGCGGACCGCACGTTGATCTACGGCATTCTCTTTGTGAGCGAGTGCTTGGGTCGGTTGAGCGCGAGCACGCCGGAGGCCGAGGCGCACCGCGCGTTGCTGAACCTTGCGTTGGACAGCTTCAGCATCCCCGGCGACCCGGGGTTCCCGCTCAACCTGTTGTACCAGCCGCCGGCACTGCGCCAGGAGCAGGACTTGCTCAGACAGTACGTCCAGCAGTTTCGCCAGGAGTTGGCGGAGCGCTTGATTGCGCGCGTGTACGCGGACGGCGCCGCCTCCAAGCACTGGTTGGCCTTCACCAAGCGCCGGTTCATGAACCGCAGCTTGTAGCCCCGTGTCGGCAGCCAGCCGCGCCAATTCACGCCCCCAAGTCCCCGGCCCGCGCCTCCAGCCCGCGTCCTGCACCCATGGCGCGCTGCCGGCGCCGTCGTGCACCCACCGGTTACCCGGCCCGCCTGCGCCCGCGCGCGCGCTGCTACACCACAGTGAGCCGCTCCTCAGTGTGTGCCTCCTCTCCCAAATTTTGTTAGCGACCACCGTTTACTGAGTATGTATGAGCTGCACCGAGGTGCATGCAGATGCGGCGGACACCGCGCGCGACCCTGACGCCCCCCACCCCCCCAGGCCCGGCCGGCGGTGCCCCCCGCGTGCCCGTCGGCGCCCCCTCGGCCATTGAGCAGGTCACGCCGCGCCCGCAACCGCGCCCTCCCGCCGCCACCACCGCGTGCCCGAGCCCATCTGCAGGATTGCGCAGAATGGGTGCAGGATGCCGGCTGCACCGCCGTCCCAGGCGCCGGCACAGCGGGCCCGCGCGACGGCGCCGCGACGGCGCCCGCAAAATGCCCCCTTTTTTGCCCGCCGCCGGCCCGCGCCCGAATTGGGCGGGGGGTGGAGTTGACCCCGACTTTTCGTGCCCCGCGCATTGCGCTCTGTCGCGGCGCAGGCGGTGCGCGCACGCCGGGTCCTGCACCCACGCTGCGTGGCGCTGCGTGGCGCTGCACGGGCGTGCGCGCTCCTGCGTCGGCGCTTGTTGACACTCAATGGGCTGCATGTTTTGGTTGTGCGCGTTGACCGCGAGCGCGTTTGCCGCGCCCCACAAACACCCGTACTGACCCATCCAGTCTTTTCACCGAAAATGCCGCCGAGAGACAAGCCCAGAAAGAAGAAGGACCCCAACGCGCCCAAGAAGTCCCTCTCCGCGTACATGTTCTTCGCCAACGAGAACCGCGACCTGGTGCGCGCCGCGAACCCCGGCGTCTCCTTCGGCCAGTTGGGCAAGTTGTTGGGCGTCAAGTGGAAGGAGCTCAACGACGAGGAGAAGCAGCCCTACCAGGCCAAGGCCGACGCCGACAAGAAGCGCTACGAGTTGGAGAAGGCCGCCTACGTCAAGAACGGCGAGTTCTAGGCACCGTGCCGGACCGCGTGTACTCTAGGTGTATCATTACTCGTTGCCCGGCGCGTGTGAGGCGGCGGGGGCGGAGAGCCGCCTGTTTTTTTGTTTTCGTAGCCCTTGTGGGCAATACACGCGCTGGTTGTTCCATTGGCCGTCCCGGTGCCCGCGCCCGGTGCCCGCGCCCGGTGCCCGCCCAGCCCGGCCCGCGCGGACGCGCACCGCGCGCCGCACGCCACGTGCCTGCACGCACGCGGTCGTCCGCGCACCAGGACGCGTGCACCGCTCCCCGACGCGTCTGCGCGCGCCACGCGTTTGCCTCCCGCTCCACCACGTTCCTCTTCCACCATGCTCGAAGGACGGTTTGAGGAGGCCCTGTTGATGAAGCGCATCACCGACGCCATCAAGGACTGCGTCCAGATGTGCAACTTCACCTGCACCGAGCACGGCATCACCCTCCAGGCCGTCGACGACCTGCGCGTCTTGCTCGTCCTGTTGTTGATCGGCGAGGAGGCCTTCAGCCTGTACCGCTGCGACCGCAACATCACCCTCGGCGTCGACCTTGCCTCCTTCTCCAAGATGATCAAGTGCGGCAACAACGAGGACTACTTGACGCTCATGGCCAACGACCTGCCCGACAGCGTCCAGGTCATCTTCGAGGACAAGACCAGAGACCGCATCAGCGAGTACCTGCTCAAGTTGATGGATATTGACAACGACTTCTTGAAGATCGACGACATGGAGTACGACGCCGTCGTCAACATGCCCGCCGCCGACTTTGCCAAGATCACCCGCGACTTGAAGAACTTGAGCGAGCTGTTGGTCATTGTCGTCACCAAAGACACCGTCCGCTTCTCCAGCGAGGGCGAGATCGGCAACGGCCTGGTCAGCATCAAGCCCTCCACCGACTTGGACAAGCCCGAGCAGAGCGTGCGCGTGCTGTTGAAGAACCCCGTCAAGTTGACCTTTGGCTTGAAGTACTTGGGCGACATCATCAAGGCCACCTCTCTCGCCGAGAGCGTCACCATCAAGGTGGCCGAGAAGGTCCCCGCCTTGTTTGAGTACAAGTTGCCCTCCGGCTACCTCCGCTACTACCTCGCGCCCAAGTTCGACGACGAGGAGTAGGGGATCTATACACGAACCGACACTAGTCCCGAGCACCCACAGCCGCACCCTGTGCGCCCTGGACACCCTCCGCCGCCAAAAACGTGCTCCGCTGCAAGCTCCGCTCGCTCACTGGCAAAATCAACCGGTACGCGTCGTGCTGGTTGAGATAGTAGCGGTACAACCGCTTGCTCCGCACAAAGCCAAACTTCTCGTACAAGGCTATCGCCGCTCCGTTCACCACCTCTGCCTCGAGCATGATCTCGTCCACCCCCTGCCGCATCATCTCGTCGAGCGCCAAGTCAATCAACCGCGCCGCAATCCCCTGCTTGCGGTACGGCACCTCCACCGCAAGCATCCCAATGTACCCGCGCGACCGCACCCCCCGGTGGCTCTCCACCTTGCAGATGATCGCCCCCACAAGCTCGTCCCCGTCGCGCGCCGCAAAGCAGAGGTCCGGCCACTGCGCAAGAAAAAAGCGGTACACATACACCGAGTACGGCTCCAGCAAGTGCCGGTCCACCAACCCCTTCACCTCCTCGAACTCTGCCTCGTTCGTCACCGTGTGCTGCGTGTACCCAATCGCCATCCTCTCGCCCGCCGCGGAAAAAGCTCTGCTGCCGCCCGTGTGCATGTCATCGCATGCGCCATCATGTGCGCATCGCCAGCACGCCAAACCCCACACCGCTCTTCCCGGAGTTGCTGTGGCACGCCTGCTGGAGACCGCCCCCGCCCCCAGACCGCTTCTGCGACAACGCACACCCGTCTCCTCTCGCGAGCCCCCGCACCGCCCCCGCGCGCCGCAGCCCCCGTCCACAGCCGGCATTTGCCACCATATGCCATGCCTGCGCTGCACCCCCCCGCCCACTCCGCCACCCTCGCGCCCGAGACGCTAACAGTGGTGAACGCCCACACCGGCGTGGCGCACCTGCTCAACCCGCACACCTTTGTCCTGCTTGACCTGCTCCACCAGTGGATCCACTCCCGCTTTGCTATCCCTGCCGCCAGCGTCTTTCTCCTCGGGCCCTACGGCATCAAGCTCAAGTTCCACACCTTGACCGAGGGCTCCCCGCTCGAGGTCTATGTCTACGACAAGCGCTGGTTCCAGGAGCTGGCGCAGCGGCCGTTCGTGCTGCGTGCCGTCGAGGCCGAGCTGCCCACCGTCCCTGCCCCTGCGCCCCTGCCCCTCCCCGCTCTGCGCCCGGAGGCCTTGTCGCTGCGGCAGCTCGCACAGGTCCTCCACACAAACGGCGACTGGGCCGGCGCGGTGCTTGCCCTGCTGCAGCTGCTCCACACCGCCATCGCCACCAAGCTGGCCGAGCTCAACAACTTGTTCAAGCTGTTGAACGTGCTCCTCCAGTACTTTGTCGCCTTCTGCAAGGACATTGAGCTGGATGCAGACAGCGCTGGCAGCTACATCGGCCGGGTGCTGCAGCACTCGTTGGCCCGTTCCTGGCGCACCCATCTCGACACACTCGCCCAGGTGCAGCTCTTGCCGTGCCACCAGACCGCCGCACACAGCACCTTGGGCGCGCTTCTCAGCTCCCAGGAGTTGGCGGACGCTGCACAGGCGCTGCTGGAGCTCCTCCGCCAGCTCATGCTGCAGACACAGACCATCGCCCAGCAGCTCCAGACCACGAGCAGCGACAAGCTCAAGATCGACTCGCTCATTGCCGAGCTCCGCCAGGAACTGATGGACGCGTTTCGCCTGCTCCCCGCACAGCTGGCACGCGAGTGGGGCAGCGTGCAGCAGGCAGTCCTGCTGATGCAGCTCGACTACAAGAACCTTCCGCAGTTGCTGGAGGACGAGGCGCGCACCATATTCCGCATCCACCAGCAGCAGTACGCGCCCAGGGCGCTTGAGGCCGCCGCAGGCCTTCACCAGCTGCTTCTTCTGCTCTTGCGCTTCAAGCAGCGCTTGATGACCCGTTCCAGCGACGTGCTCGTGCTCGTGCTGATGGCGCAGTTGTCCGTGGTGCGTGTGAGGGACCAGCTCCGCACACTCCAGCCCCACACCGACCGGTTGGTGCGCCTCGAGAACACGCTCTCTCTACTGGTTGATCTCCCGGTTCTCTACGGCCTGTATCTTGTGGAGGCAGCGCGCCGCCATTGGTGGATGCTGCAGTTCAAGGGCAAGGCCGCCCTGCTGGCGGAGCTGTTTGCGCAGTTGGGGTCCCAGGAAGAGCTGTTCCGCAAGCGGTGGCACGAGCGGTTTGGCCGGATTGTTCGGTTGCTCGGCAGCGATACCGGGACCGCCCTCCTGCAGTCACAGCCTGTCCCGCTGGTGGAGGTTTCGGTGCTGTCGCCCAGCGTTCACTTGTCGAGTTTCAGCCCTCCTGTCACGCGCGACGATGCTGTCCGGTTTGTCGACAGTCTCAAACGATTCTCCCAGTACACCCGCGAGATCCCGCACATGCTGAGCGTCTCCAAGAACGGCGGCGCTCTGAGCGTGGTGCTGGTGCTTGAGCGTACCATCCAGGAGTTGGACGACAAGATGGCAGCGGGCAGCGATGTGTCCTCGCAGCAGCTGGCACAGTTGGTCCAGGGCCTCCGGCAGCGCATTGCCAAGTTGGAGTCGCTTCTCCACGCCCTGAGCTTGGGCATGCAGCGACTTCCGCTGAGCATGCGCCTGCCCAGCGCTGCCACCACGGCCACCACCGCCAGCGCTGCCACCACTGCCGTTGCGGGCGTGCTGGCACAGCTGCCGCCAAGCCGCCTGCGGCAGCTGCTGGTCTCAATCAGCGACCTGGTGGCGCTGGTCCAGCGGCGGTTCAGTGCTCCGAGCTCCACGCGCCGGCTCAACAGCTCGTTGCTTCTCCTTCCACCCGAGGCGTTGAACGCACTGCCGCCAGAGAGTCCCAAGGACCCCAAGAACACGATCGACAAGCATCTCGAGAACATCCGGCTCCGGCGCGAGCTGCAGCTGCAGGCGGACGCGATCCAGCAGCTCCGGCTCCAGCTTGCAACGACCCAGCAGCAGTTGGCCCAGGAGCGGGACAAGCTGGCCCAGACGGTGGCCCAGAACCGGCAGCAGCAGCTCAAGCTTGCCAACCACAACGAGGAGTTGACGGAGTTGGTGCACAACAAGGACACGATGGTGGACGAGCTCACAGACGCGCTCACGCACCGCGACCTCGAGATCAAGGAGATGGCGGCAAGACTCCAGCTCACGGGCGCGCGCATTGAGCAGGACTCCACGGCGGCGGCGGCGCAGATCCGCGAGTTGCAGGCGGCGGCCGAGGTGCAGGCGGCTGCCAACGCCGAGCTCCAACTGCAGGTGGAGGCGCTCACGGCGATGAAGAGCGACCTTCTTGCGAACATGGGTGCAAAGGAGGACGACATGGCAAGCGAGCGCCGCGGCCTCGGCGACGAGATTGTGCAGTTGAAGGCGCGCATCGAGGAGTTGGAGGAGCACGCGGACGACGAGGTCCCCGAGGCGGCACAGCAGGCAACGCACGCCCGCGAGCTCACAGAGGCGCTTCTCGCCAAGTTCACAGAGCTGTGCTTGGTGTTGGAGGCGGTCGGGCTCATGCTCGTGCGGCACGGCGAGGAGGTGCTGGTGATCCGCGTCAAGGGCTTGAAGACGAGGCGCGAGAACGGGGAGGTGCCGTTGCTGGAGGTGTACCCCGAGGTGGTGAAGGCGGCGCAGTGGTACGACGCCGGCGGCGCGTCGGTGGACGGCGGATTCCGGCGGTTTCTCGAGTCGGCGACGTGCGACCACGGCTGGCTTCTCAAGGCGGTGTCGAAGCGATTCAGCGACATCGAGGGGTTGGCCAAGAAGCTCCAGAAGGAGACGCGCGGGCAAAAGACAGAGGTGGCGCAGCTCGTGGCGGCGCTGCTGTCGAAGGTGGCGATCCGCAACTTCCGGGAGGACGACTTGGTGATGTTTCTCCCGACGCGGGAGGACCTGGCGGACCTGCTTGCGAACGACTTTGGCGTCGAGCTGGCCGGAGACCCGCCGTGGGCGGCCTTCAACGTGGGAGCGCCGCACTACTTTCTTAGACCGGGCAGCGGCCTTCGCTTGGAGGGCCGCGACTGGATGGTGGGCCGGGTGCAGCGGATCGAGCCGCACTACGTCACGGAGGCGAACGCCGAGCTGGACGAGAACCCGTTCCGGCTCCTGGCGGGCGTCACCTGGTTCTACGTCGACGTGGAGGAGGAACACATGTAGGACGCGCGGGTGCCGCGATGACGTGCAGCGACACGCGTCTCTTCCCATGGACGCCGAGGACAACAAGACACAGCTCCGGCAGGCGGTGTATCTCACGGTTGCACAGATGGTGGAGCAGGAGTTGGCGGCGGCGGCACCGGGAGTGGCGGCGACGCCGCGCTTCACGGCGCTGCTTGCGGCGTTGGTGTACCAGCAGGCGCTCACGTTGGGCGAGGACTTGGAGATGTTTGCGCAGCACGCGGGGCGCAGGGTGGTGATGCCGGCGGACGTGTACATGGCTACCCGGCGCAACAGCGCCTTGACGGAGTACTTGAGGGAGGTGGAGGCGGCCACGGCCGAGGACGACCCGGAGAAGCCCGGCGAGGCGGCGGACGCGGACCAGACCAACCAATGGCTGAGCCCGTGAGCCCTCAGCCCATCTTGCCGTACGCTGCCCCACCGTCCACGCGATACAACAACATGGTGGCGCGCGCGTCCTCCACCGAGGAGTGGCTCCCCAGCTGGATCGCCACCCCCAACACCACGTGCGCCAACGTCTTGAGCGACGGCTTCTTTCCCTGCACCACGGCGCGATACGGCGCGTGCTGCTGTGTGTCCTGGGTCTGTGTCTTGGGGTGCTCGAGGCCCAACTTTTCCAAGTCGTTGTGCACGGCGTGCCCGACCAACACCCGGCCTCGGAGGAGCTCGCGGACGCGCGCCTGCGCCTCGGCAAACAGCGGCGCGCCGTTCAAGTCTCGCGGCCGCACGCCGCTCACGGCCGTGCGGAAGTCGGTCACAAACCGGTCTGGCCGCACAAACGTGTCCAAGAGGACCACGCCGAACCAGTTCACCACCAGCACCCGCGCAAGCACCGACTCTGCCCCCTCCGGTCCCACGCCCACGAACTCGCAGTCCATCGCAACATACCGGCCGGGCTGGCGCTGCCGCTCCGAGGGCCGCGTGGCCCCGGCGTACAACCGCGGGAGCTGCTCGATGGAGATGGACTGGTGGAGGAGCGCCTGGAAGAGCGGCTCCTGGGGCGCCGGCTCGGGCGTCCCCGTCTCGGCCTGGTCCCCCGGCGTCCCGACGCGTCCGGCCGGCTGCTTCCCGCGCCGCTTGCTCTCCCGCCCCCTCCCCCGCTTGGACGCGGGCTTGGCCACCTTTGGCAACGTCTGCTGGAGACGGGCCCAGTTGGACATGGCGCGCGAAAAATACATCCCGCTCTGCTCACAGCGCACGGTAGCCCTCGTGCACCAGCTGCAAGGTGCGGACGATCTCGGCGCACTCCTGCGCCAGACCCGCCTCGAGGTAGTACGTCTTGACGCGGCCCTCCTTCGTGGCCACGATCTTCAACCCCGCGGGGTACTTGCTGCGCCGCAGCACCCGCACCAAGTCCTTCAAGTGGATGCTCCGCTTCTTCATGAGCCGCTTTGCGTTCGGATCGAACCACGTGCGCTTGTCCGGCGCCGGCAAGAGGTGGATGTAGTCCCCGTCCACCATGAGCGTGCACTCGAGCTTCTGGTTGAACATGTTGGGGTGCCGCCGGTACACGTCCCACTGCCACAGATCCACGCCCATGCCCGGCATGCCCGTGGGCGCCGCCACCACCTTGGACGGCCGTGCAGCCGCCGGGGCCGCGGCCTCACCCGTGGGAGGGACACTCAACACGTCCCCGCTGCGCGAGCGCCGGTTCTGGAGCTGCTTCAACGGCGGCAACGCCCGGAACTCCTGGTCCATCACCAGCGGGAGCGTGCCCAAGCGGCCCGAGCCGCTCAACGCCACGTCCAGCACCGCCGCCCCCACCTGCGCAAGCTCGAGGTTGGGGTTGTCCAACTGCACAAGCCGCCGCTCTGGGTCGAGCGCGTGTCGCTGCGGAATCGTGCGGAGCAGGAACTGCGCCGCGTCCAACTGGAGCCCCGTGCACACGTGCTCGAGCAACTCCTGAATGGTGGCGTCAATCAGGATGTGGAACGTCGAGAAGTTGAGCTCCACGTACGGGTACATGAAGATCTTCATCTCCACAATGTCGTCCACATGGGACAACGTGTGCGCAAGCAGCGCCGCCGTCGCCGCCACATACGGCGTCTCGACGGCCCACTGCTTGTACTCCAGCTCCAGCGCCTCGCACAACCCCACCTCGTCGGCCCCAAAATCGCCCACGCGCTTTGTGCGGTCCATCAACCCAAGACTGCCGTCGTACGGCTCGCCATCCTCGTCCACAATCTTGAGACACCACCGGTTGGGGTTCTGCTGCTCCTCCGTGATCCGACCGCTCCCCGCGAGCGTGAGCAATAAGTAGCCAATCGTCTCGAACACCGTCGCCTCGCTGGTCACAAACGTCGTCACCACCGGCTGTGCTGGCGTCGGCAGCAGCGGCATGTACACCACGAGCCGCGTGCCGTGTGCGGCCGTGCCCTGCACCGCCCCGAACCGGCCCAACGGGTCGTCCGGCTGTGCCGTCGCCACCTGCATGAGCTGCGAGAGCACCAGCCGGTGCGGGACCGCCGCCGCGGGCACCACGCGCCGCACACGCAACTGCGGCTCCTCCATGTCGCTTGTGTCGTCGACCGGGTACAGCAGCTGGAGCGCATCGAGCCACTGCGGGTTGATGGACGGCACCACCAGCGGCTTCACCAGCGCGGACGACCCCCGCGTCTTGCGCCGCCGCAACCGCGCCGGCTGCGACAGAAGATACAGCGGGCCTGCCAGCGGCATCATCAGATCGTCTGCCTCCTCCTCCTCGTCGCTCGAGTTGAACTGGCTGTCTGTGAACCCCAGATCCAGGTCCAGGTCGTCGTACCCGCGGTGGTCGATGTTGCTGAGGTACTCCTGCGTGCGGTTGCGCGCAGCCATCGCCTCCAACCCCAGCTCCAGCCCGCTCATGCTCTGTGCGGGCGAGTGCGACGGGTACTCGTTGATCAGCGAGAGCGTGCTGGGATCGCGCAGGTCCCGCGTGCTGCTGCGTGTCACCAGCACCAGCGGATGCCGCAGCGGCGGCGCCGACGAGTCGAGACTGCCAGAGTCGCCCTCGCCCTCGTCGCTGTCGCTGTCGAACAGCACCGGTGGCCGCTTCTTCTTCGGCGCCGTCTGCGACGCGCTGCGGAAGATGCTCCACGGCGCCTTGGGCGGCTTTTTGCGAGGTGTTCTCAGCGGCAACGGCTGTGCCTGCCGCCGCTGACTGTCGAGCAGCTCCTGGTCGTGCGACCCCAGCCGCAGCCGGTCCTCGAACGTGACAAGCAGCAGCAGGTCTGCGGTCACGCGCCGCAGTTTGTCCTCAAGCGTGGGGAGCAGCAGCAGGTCTGCCGCGGCGCCGCCCACCGTGTCGAGCAGATCCCGCCGGTCGCCGCTTCCCGCCACCAAGGTGCCGCGGGTGCCGCGGCTCGCCGGCGACGGGCCTGGCAGCGGGGTCAGCTGCGGCGGCTGAGCCGGAGCCCCCTGCAGAGCGTGCCGCAGCGGCACGCTGCTGTACGAGTCGAACTCGATCGGGGGGCTCTCGCGCCCTGCAAGCATGTCGCGCACCACAAGAAGCCGGATCTCGTTGCCGTGGTTGGCCACCACCACGTCCGCGCCCCCCGCGGCGGAGCCATACACGCCTCCGACACACTCCTCCCCTCCATTGACACTCACGTACAACAGCCGGAGCCGGTTGATGGTCGCGGCGGCGGTTGCGGGCAAGCCCATGAGAGCAATGTGCAGATGCAATACAGATCTCGGTTCATAAACACATCTACTCAGTCTCCACATAGCGCTCCAAGAAGCCGTCGAGGATGGCGCAGAGGCGCTCCACCTGGCCGTCAAAGAGCCCCGGAACCCGCTGCTGAAGGGTGATGTGGCCCATGCCCGTGGCGTGGTACTCCGCCAACACAGCGGCGAGCTGCGCCGGGAAGTGTTCCGTGCCACCCTCGAACGGCGCCGGCTGCGCCATGATGCAGCACAAGTCCAGCACCACCGCAAGGAACGGCATCGGCACAAGCAGCAGCGCCACCAGCACAAGATAGTCGCGGACCAGGAAGTACACCATGAAGGCAAGCGGCAGGTTCGCCACCGTAAGCGTGCGGAAGAGCACTGCAAACCGCATCCGCACGTGGTCGTCCGCGCTGGCCAGCTTGAAGAGCGCGCCGGCGAGATACAACAGCGCCACTGCCGCCGCGTGCGTGCCCCGGCTGTAGTAGTCCACCACGACGCGCGGCACCACCACGCCCTCGCCGAGGTTCACCTGCTCCAACATGTACGGCAGGCTGTCCACGCCGCTCAACCACTCGTAGAGCTCCAGGTTGGTGTCGCTCGTGAGGTACACAAACAACAACAACTGCACGTGCAGCGCCGTCGTCACCCACTCCGCGTCGGTCTCGGGGTTCTCGTCCGGGGGCACGCCGAGCAGACTGAGGTGGCGCCGCTTCATGCCGAGGTGCCGCACATGGAACATGGCCCTCAAGAACTGCACGCTCGCCTCGCGCGTCTGCGCCAGCAGCAACCCGCGCACGCCGCACCAGCACCCCACCGTGTCGATGTTCTCCACCGTGCCCTGCACGTCCGCAAGCGCCTCGAACAGGTGGTAGAGGTCGTCCGTCGACTCGCGGAGCGCAAACATGTACAGCGACGCGCGCCCCTGCACAAGCACCTCCAGGTTCCGGAGCCGCGCAAACAAGCGCGCTGCCATCTGCACGCCCAGGTGGTACAACTGCTCGTGGTCCAACATCATGAACGCACTGGCCAACCACAAGAGCTTGTAGCCAAACACCAGCGTCGGCGCGAGCCCCTCGGCAACACAGCTGAGCGCGTACGTGCCAGCCACAAACGCGTCCGGCACCGCCGGCTTGTCGCCCGCCTGCAGCTGCAGCTCCAAGTAGTCACTGCCGACCGTGCGCAACAACCGAAGCAACTTGGCCGTCAAGTTGTCCGTCACGCCGGTGCGCCCCAAAAAGCCCAACACCCGCAACGCGCGCGGCTGGAGAAGCAGCCCACAGCGGAAGGCGGCGTCGACAATGTACAGGTTCCACTTGACGCGCCACACGGGCTTGACGTTCGCGCCGCTGGCAACGTCGAAAAAGTCCGCAAGGTGGCCGCACACGTACTCCACGTTCTGCACGTTCGAAAACACCACCAGCGCGCGCCCGTCCACCATCTCCATGTACACGCTCTCCTCGCTGCCGTTGTGCGTGAGACCAAAGAGAATCTGCGCCCGTGGGCCCGTCAACTTGGCCACAATGTCGAGCATGCGGGCGCGCACCCCGGCGTCCAAGCTCTCCTTGTTGGAGAAGGAGTGCATCACGTTGCACACCAACCCGTGCAACAGATGGCGCAACTGCATGGGCCCCATCCCGAGGAACATGCTCACGATGAAGAGCACGTCCAGGAGATAGAGCTCCGCAAACAAGATCAGGTCAAAGAACACCACCGTGCAGATGCTCAGCAAGATGGTGATCTCGACCCAGCTGGCGTGCGCAATCATCAGCGTCTTGCCGGGAAGCGTCGGGATGTGCGCCACCTCGCGCAAGCGGTTGATCACCCAGCAGCACATCTCGAACGTGGGCATCCCCACCACAAGCAGAATGAGCAGCTGCCACAGCAACCCGTCTGTGTCGCGGTCAACCGCCACCTGCACCACGCCGCGCAAGATCAACCCGATGAGCCGGTCCTCCAAGCACAACGCGCGCCACACCTGGATGCTGAAGGCGCTCACACACCCCTCGTCCAACACCAGCACCTGCGCAAGGAGCCGGATCAACATCTCCGTGCGGTCGGGGCCCTCTTCGTCCTCCGCAAGGAACACGTACCGGTACAAGTTGCGCGTCCACGGCGCAAGATACAGCACCGCATACACCCGCTCCCGCAGCAGCAACCGCCCGTACACGCGGCAGAACTCCTCGATAAAGTCGAACGTGGCGTTCGGATACTGCTTCGCCACTGTCTCCAGCACCACCTGCACAAACAGCACGTTGTCCGGCGGGAAGTACACCTTGGCACTGCCGCTGGCGCGGAGCTCAATCCCAAGCAGCACGTCAAACAACTGGCAGAGCAGGAGAAGAAGACCGTACAGCTCCAGCCGCGTCGCGTCGTCCGCAGCAACCAACCCGGCAAAGCACAGATTGAACAAGTACGCCACCCAGTCCTCCATGCTCTCGTCCTCCATCGCGCTGTCGCGGTGCGACTGGATGTTGTTCACGCGCAGCTGCACGTAGTACACGGCGCGCATGATCTCCATCTTGCGGCCCAGGTACAAGACGTGGCGCTCACCCAGCACGCGGTCCACAATGGTGAACTCGTTCGGCACGCCGGTAGAGCTCGTGGAGTCCACCAGCTCGATGTCGGCGATGCGGATCACCTCCGTCAACCGTGTCCGCTTCAACTGGTTGTTGATCTTGATCGTCACCGTCAGGTTGTCGCAGATCTGGATGTACTCGTCGCCCAACTGCACCGACGACAGCAGGAACCGGTTGATCTCGCGGTTGTAGTACATCACGTCGTCAAACACCACCCGTTTCTGGTTGAGCAACGTCCCGAACAACGGACTGAACGTCAACAGCCCCACCAGCAGGTCGGTGCCGTCCACCAGCAGCCGGAACTCGTGCACCAACTTGCTGGAGTCAAACACCCGGCTGCTGCTGAACTGCGCATACAACTTGACAAACCACGCGTACAGCACCCGCAGGAGGTTGAGCCAGTACACTCCCTTGCAGTTCTGCCGGAACATGTCCGGCATCTGCGCCACCACGAGCTCAAACAAGCGCTGCACAAGCGACATGTCCGTGCACTCCGAAAAGTCCATCGTGAGCACAAACGGAAATCCCCACACGCGCTCGGCCACCTGGTAGATGCGGTACAAGACCAACTCGGGGTTCCACCGGTGCTGGCCCTGGAGCAACAGCGGGCACACGTTGAGCGTGAACATGCCGTCCGGCGTGATGCCCGCCAGCACAAACGGCACCTCCATCAACTCCCGCAAGTCCTGCGTCAGCTGCTGCTCCGTGAAGCCGTACTGCAAGCCGCCCCCGCCCGTGTCGCTGCTGCCGCCCTTGACAAACGACAGAATCTGGAACCCTGTCGCCCCGCGCGGCTGGCCCAACTCGTACACCACCTGCCCAAAACGCCCAAACTCCGCCATGTCCCGCTCGTCGTGCTCACCGTCCATGTGCTCGCAGAACAGCTGCCGGAGCGGCCCAAAAAAGTCGTACACAAACCGGTGGAGGTACTGCGGCACGTGGCGCTCGTCTCCCAGCAGCAGCACGGCCGTGAGCAGCAACTCCACCGACTTGTCCTCCACAGGCAACTTGACGAGCTCGAGCAAAATCACATTCACCCGGTCCTGCAACTGTCGGAACACCTCCAGCTGCGGGTCGACGTGTGCCCACTTGATCGAGGCAAACGTGCCGTTCGCCATGTGCTGGATCGCCTTGGCGAGCTGGATGAGCGACCGCTTGAGCGTGCGGTCGGGGAACACCAGGTAGATGTCCGCCAGCTCCGGCAGCACGATCACCGGCCCGAAGAAACGGAGGTACATGAAGGATCCAATCGCCACACTCCGCAGCTCCGGGTACTCGGGCGCCACGCACTCGTCGATGGTGCGGCAAATGTGCCGGATGCACGCCGGTGCCGTCTCAACCAGCTCCAGGATGGCATCAACGAGCTGCAGAAGGTACTTGGTGAAGTGCGCAAGGTCGCTGCCCTGCGGGCCGGCCTCGTGGCCCGGCGCCTCGCGCTCCACCTCAAAGTTCTCGCCCGACTGCGCCAACCGGTCAAGCGTCGGCTTGAGGGTCCGCTGCACGTAGTCACCGCTGTAGGTGCGCGCATACAACAGCATCAACCGCGTGGCGATGCTGTTCTGCCGCAAGAGGTCCGCCACGCGCGTCGAGTGCTCCAACTCGTGGCTCACGAGAATCTTGGTCACCGCAAGCAACTCCTCTTCCGTGCGGTACAGCTGGAGAAGGGCGGCTGCCAACAAGTCCAGCTGTGCCACAGGACACGAGTCCACTGCCGCCATGAGCGTGTGTGGGTGCTCGCGGAAGAACCGCCCAAGCACCACGTCCGGCATGTCGCGCTTCGTGCGCGCTCCGCGCCGCTCGCCGTTGTTGGCAAGCATGTCGTCGATGATGTTGGTGAAGACGTGGATGAACAGCATCCGCGTCTGCCGGTTGGCGTGGTAGCAGTAGGTGATGGCCAGCTTGAGGCCCAGGTCCACATTCGCCTGGAAGAGGTGCAGGAGGCACACCACAATGTTCTCGCAGATGACCGTGGCCTTCTTGCTGAGCGCCGGCAGCGGCAGGACGTGCGCCAGCAGCGCCGCCTCCTCACTGGCACCCGTCCCGTTGTTGAGATGCTCCAACAGGCGGTAGAAGAGCAGGAAGTAGTTGTCAAACACCAACTTCTTGGCGTTTTTCATCTCCAGCGCCATCGCCACGTGCGGAAGCGCCAACTCGTGGCCCACAAGAAGAATCAGCAACGCACGCGACGCCTCCACCGCGAGGTCAACATACAAGAAGTCGAGCTCGTGCTGCACGCGGCTCTGCCTGGCGTGGCCACCTTTGGGGCTCTGTGGCGGCGTGTAGAACACCGCCTGGTCCAACCACCGCAGCACGTCCCGCACAAGGATAGCACGCATGTGCAACTCGCCGACGGTGCAGAACTCGTCCCGCCGCAGCTCCACCACCGTCAAGCCCTTGCAGAGCCGGACCTTGAGCCGCAACAGCGCCGGCGTGCCTGTGTCGTCGTGCACCATGGCCATCACCATGCGGAACACGCGCCGCATCTCGTACACCTTGCTGAACAAGCGGCGCAGGTTCTGCTCAAGGTGGAAGATGATCACCAGAAACGCCGTGTCTGCACAGTGGTAGAAGGCGTTGAGATCTTCCACCGGCAGCAGCAGCTGCTGCTCAAACATCTGCGGGTGGAACGGGTCGCTCGACGTGGCCTCGTTCACGGTCCACTGCAGTCGCAGACCCGTCACTCCCGGATTGCGCAGGTGGAGATTGTCGATGATGGTGTAGTTCTCGTCGCTCGACACGCCCATGTCCTTGAGAATCAGCGTGAACAAGCCAAAGAGCTCGTGGCACACAACCGGACTCATCTCGGGGTGCATTTCGTCCAGCAACACCGCCTTGACGTTGTCCACCTCCATCGGCAGCCCCGTACGAATGCGGTCCACCTGAGCCACCACAAAGTGCCGGAACTGGTCCACAAGGTCCGGGTGTTTGGCCACGATGGCTGCATCGCCAAGCAACACGCCCAGCACACTGGCAAGGAAGCCCGCACAGTTCCGGAACTCAACGGCCGTTGACCGCTTGAACTCCAGCGCCAGGCGCACCAGGAGCGTGCCCCAGCGGTCGTACACAATGCGCCACGCGCGCACCACGCCCTCGTGCGGCTTCAAATTCCGGAGCACCTTGCGGATGTGCTTCTGCAACGCCACCAGTCCCGTCACCACAAACGCCTCGTCCACCAACGGCGCATACACATCCGGGGCCATGTACTCGGTGCAGCTGGCGGTGTGCAACTGCTGCAGCAGCTCCTCCAACACGCACCGGAGCACCTGACGCACCTGGCGGAACATCTGCGGATGCGGCAGGCAGAGCGAGTACACCAAGGCACACTCCAACGCCGCCAGCATCAGCCCGCAGCGGCCCAAGTCGTGGATGACTCCGGTGCTCGAAAGCAGACACACCGGACCTTCGGGCGACATCACGGCATGCTTCGGCTTGTCCAACGGCGAGCCGGTCGAGCTGCTGAGGCGCGCACCCATGAAACGGCCAAGCAACTCCAACAGCCGGACCAACCGGTCCAGCTGGAGTCTGCACTCGGAAATGTCGAGGGCCAACGCGTGGGTGCACTCGGCAGTCACAAGGTAGCACGAGTAGTCGTAGTAGCTGTTGTACTGCCCCAAGTGCGCCAACAAGGTGGTGACGAGCTGGCCTGCCGCCTCCAACACGCTCAGCAGCAGCAGCAGAAGCCCTGCCACAATGGGCAACACATACACGTCGTTGCTGTTCATGGGGCTGACGCTGGCGCTCTCGGCGCCGAGGTAGCAGTCGGGGGCCTGGGCAAAGAGCCGGAGAATCTCAACATACAACTCCTGCAGCTGGGCTTGCGCAAGCTCGTGCTGCTGATCGCTGGCACCATCGGACTCGGCCGTCACCAGCAGCACACGCAACGGCAGCTGGCGAGACGTCTCCGGAGTGCTGCGGCCTGCGTAGCCCCGATGCAGCACCAGCCGCAGCACGCCGCGCAGAAGCGTGGGGCTGGGCTGGGAGATCAGCGGCGATGCGGGGTGAGCAGACAGCAGCAGCGGCGGATGCACGGGCGTGGGCAGCATCGGCACCCCTCCAGACGTGGTCTTTTGCGGGGCCAGCTTCAGCAGCAGCAGGCGCAGCAGGCGATCCAAGCCGCGCACCAACGGCTTGAGTTTGCCCAAGCCCAGCAGCAGGCCTTCGGCCCTGGAGTCCAGTCCGGCCACCAGCGACGGCGGGAGCGTGGTCGCCGAGGAGGCAACAGAAGCGGCCGACAGCGACGATGTCCCAGCAGCGGTGGCGGCGGCGGCGGCGGCAGCGGGCGGTGTGCGGCTGCGCGGCGTGCTCCCCTGTGACAACAACTGCTTGTGCGCCAGCTCCGCCAGGGGCTGTTCGGCAGCAGCAACGGACCCGGCGGTGGAGGTGCTGGCGGTGTTGCGACTTCCCGAGGTGAGAATGGTGGAGACATCCAGTCCCGTGTGCAGTTCCATCGAGGGAGCAATTTCCACCAAGAGGCTGCGCAAGGTGGGCGTGAGCTCCTTCATGTACATGGGGAACGCTCTGGAGAGGAGGGGAAGCAACGAGATGCGCTTCAACGCCAAAAGAACGATGCTGATGAGGTCCATGTCGCGGTCCGAGTCGCTGGCGGAGAGGTAGCCGTGGATCCTGCGCATCATGTCGGTCTTGTGCAACGCGGCCGCCGCGCACACGAGCCCGACGCGAAGATCGTCCACGGCGGCCGTGCTCTTGCCCGGGAACTCGGGGCGCTTCTCGATGCATGGCAGCAACCTGGAAAAGTACGCGCGCGCACACTGCACAAGCGGCAGCAGCGGGTCGTAGAACAGCACCAACGTGCCGATCTGCACCAAGGTGACGCCGTAGTCAAGGTCGGCGTACGTCGAGACGGTGTCAAGCGACTTGGTGCCCAGATGCAAGAACCGCTCCTTCTTGTTGTCGCGGCTCATCATTTTGCGGATCGTGTGCAGCTCCAGCAGCAACGCCACGCGGCCAAAGTAGCCCGGGAGGAACACAACAAGCAGGGTGAGAAACATGCGGAGCACCGGCTTCTGGGCGTCCAGGTGGGAGGCGAGCAAGTCGAAAAGCCCGTCGGCCACCTGCACCAACGTGAGGTCGTCGGGCACCTCCGCCGTGACCACCAGCTTGCTGGAGTGCTTGCCAGTGAGTGGGTTGCGGGAACGCAGCCCCAGCGGGGCAGAGGCCGTGAGCGTGGAGGCCAGCGACGACGTGCGCAGCAGCAGCGGCAGAAGGAGCGAGGACGTTGGCGGCGCAAGCATGCTGGCAGACAGCTCGTCCCGCCTGGACGGCGACAGCTGCACAGGCTCGCTGATGGCATCGACAAACAGCTTGGTGTCGGTGAGAATCCAGCTGTTGAGCAGCTTTGTGAAGAAGGCAATCAACAAGTGCTGGTGCACCAGGCGGGTGATGTGGGGGTACAGGGCACGCACCAACTGCAAGTACTTGAGGACGTAGTCGCGGGAGAGAAATAAGTTGCCGAGCAAGTCGAGGTGCGGGTCGCGCACGTGCTCGCCAACAGGGCCGTACTTGATGATGGACAAGCGGCTGGCGACGTAGTCGTACATCTCCTTGGGGTTGGCCGCGGAGCAGTAGAACAAGAGCATTGAGCAGTTGACGTCGACCGCGTGCACAAGGTTTGCAAAGGGCACCAGCTCCGCGTCGTACTTGTAGCTGGGCCAGTGCGTGTCAACAAGCATCTGGCGCACGTCGTGCAGCAGCTTGAGGGTCGCGACAACCTGGATTGTTTCGCTGGCAATGCTGGCGCGGAGCGGGCGCGGAGAGAAGCGGCGGTACTTGGGGGCACGCTGGGACGAAGGCACGGTGCCGTTCAGCAGCACCTGGCGCCCTTGGAACTGCACGGGGGGCAGATACAGGCGCGCGAGAAGCGGCTCGATGGAGTCCTTCCAGTACTGGTCCTCGGGGGTCCGTTGCCGTTCGCGCTCCTCCACGCGGTCCCACAGCTTTTCCGTCAAGGTGGTGAGCATGCGGAGCAACACAACGGCCAGCTGCCACAAAAGGCCGCACCGGGGGTCGCTTGGCAGCTCCGCGGCGTCCAACCCCAGCTGGATCTCCTTGAGGATTGCAGTGTTGGCGGCGACAATGTAGTCCACCACCTGTGTGTCGTGCACGAGGTCCATCGAGCGGTAGATGAGGCCCGCGAGGGGGCTCAGCTCCACTTCCTCGAGCGAGTTGCCGGTCTTGTGTGGGAGCGCGAGCGCCAACCGCCTGAAGAGGGCGCTCGCAAACGTCTCGTTCAGCGGCAACAGGAGGGACCCTGCAGCCTGGTCGCTCATGCTGGAATCGAGGCGGACGGCGCGAGGGGGAAGGAAGAGGGTGTGGTGGAACGAAAATGAGGTTGCCCCAATTAATAACGCGCGGCGTCGCAAGCCGGACCGTTGGGAACGGCGAGACGAGGCGGCGCGGCGCCGGCGCGGTGGCAGCACCCGCAGCGGCGCGGCTACGGCCGCCTGCCGCGGGCCAGGCACTACGCTCCCAGGCGGACAGCGCCCCACGGCGGCCGCGGCGGCTGCGGGATGGCCCGCGCAGGCGCGATGCACGCAGGTCTCCTGACCGGCCGGCAAATCTCCGGTTGTCGGTGGACGCGCGGCGCGGCGCGGCGCGGCGGCCGGTCGTGTCGCCGGCGACGCACCGGCTCGTCAACACGGAGCCCCAGGCAGCGCACGGCCGCCGGCGCGCTGCGTGCCGCGGCCCCGGGCGCAGCCCGTGTCCGGGGGTGCGCCCCTCTTCGTATTTCGCGGTGTTGACCAGAAACGCCGGAAAACAACGGCTGGCGTGCATATCGCCGCGGGCGCGGCTGGCGACGGGCGCGGCTGCGGGTGCGCCGGGCAGGGCCGCGCCGGCAGGGCCCTGCAGCACGCGACGGCTGTTCCGCGCCCTCCGCCGCCGCTCCGGGCGGCCCGATGCCCGCCCCGCCGTTCCGCGCCAGCCGCCGCCTTCCGAGACCGCGGCATGACGTCAGGCGGCTGGCTGCACGTGCCGCACACGTGACCAGGACGGTCGCGGGCCGCGGGCCGCGGGTGCGGCGCGGCGGTTGCGTGACGGTTGCGTGACGGCGGCGGGCCGCGCGCGGGTGCCTACCGAGAATCAGCTACTCATCAGCCTTGACTATATCCCCGCCTTCTCCAGCGTTGTTTCGTTGTTGTATTGAGTATGACCATGCACTCGTTTAGAAACGCAACTTGGAAAAGAACCACTTGTTCTTGCCGGCCTGGAACTTCTCCTCGAACGCCTTCTTCACGGCCTTCTTGGCCTCCTCGCGCTGAGAGGGCTCACCGAGGGACTCGGGGGTCACGGCCAGCTTGAAGGACTCGATGTCCAAGGTGTATCTGGTGGGCATCAAGTGGTTGTAGTTCACCAATCTCACAAACGGCTTGACGCGGGTGCGCTTGGCCACCTTCTTGGCACCCATGTCCTTGGTGACCTTCAACGGCTCACGCTCAAGACCGGCCACGATGGCGTGGGGGAAGGGGTGGGACTTGGTGCCCTCGTCGTGCTGCTTCACAATCACCACCTTCTTGCCGGCGAAGCGGCCGCGGAGCACAATAGCAACCTTGCCAGACTTGATGAACTTGGCCATGTTGTGGGATGAAGGGCGCTTGGGTAGAGAAGGACGGTGGATTTTTCACCAACCTCAAATTTTCGCCGCGCAGCCCACGCGCCCGCGGCAGGGTAACACCTGCTCCGTGCAGGCCAAACTCGCCAGCGGCGTGCGGGGAACAGACTCGCGTGACTGTGTTTCTGGCGCCGTGCCTGTATATACGCAGAGTGGACACAGGCCCTGTGACTCTCGTTTTTTGCCCTGCACGTGAGCACCGCTAGGGCTGCGACGCAGGGTCCGGCCGCGACGCTTTGGGGCGCGGCCCGGTGCTTGGACGCGGCCCGGTGCTTGGACGCGGGCGGGCCTCCCCACTCCCCCGTGCCGGCCTCTAGCGCTTGCGTGTCGACCGCGCGAGCATACGCAGGTTGATCCCGCTCACGCCCCCGCGCACCGCTGGCGTCTCCCGCTCCGGCGCCCGCGAGAAGCTGCTGCTCCGCGCCACCTGGCCCGGCGCGTAGCCCTGCGACAGCAGCAGCGTGTGCTGCACCGCCAACTCCGCCGCGTGCACCAACATCTGGTGCAGCGCCTCCTTGCCCGTGTGCCGCCCCGGAAGCCCGTTCACCAACCCCAGCTCCTCGGCCATGCCGCTCGGCGTCCGCTGGTGTGTGCGGGTGCCACGCGCCCCGCCCACCGGGCTGCCCGCTGCCCCAGCCGCCGGGCTGCTCCGCGGCAGCGGCACCGGAGGTGCCCGCCGCACCAGCCTGGGCCCGCCGTCCGAGCTGGCTGCCGGCACAAACCCCGGCTGGAGCTTCGGCAGCGCTGCTGCGTGTGCCCCTGCCGCAGAATGCCCCGCCGCAGCCTGCCTCGACTCGCCCGTCACCGTTCTCCCGTGATCCTGCGCCAGGAACGTGGCCGCCTTCAACGCTGCCTCGTTGCCGTGCCCCAGCGATACCAACGCCCGCACCTGCCGCTCAATCTCCATCGTCTTCAGCTTTGCCAACAGCTGCGTCCACGAGCCCACATCCAACCGGTCCGCCTCCGCCACAAAACACATCTTGCCGCACTCAATGGCAAACGTGCCCACCGTCGACGTGCTGCTCAGCTGCATGAGCCCACGCCGGTCCGACACAACCTCCTTGAAGCGCACCTGGGGGTTCGCAAGACCCACCACAACCCGCAACTCGTGGCTCGCGCCCGACTGGGCCCCAGGTGCCGTGAACAACAACGCACGCCCCAACGTCGTGACAAGCAACACTCGCTTCTGCCGTTGTTCCAACATGCTCGCACTCACCCGGTGCGGCTTGTCCTCCAGAAGCGTCAGGCCGTGCCGGATCAAGTTGCGGAATCGCGAGCCCTTGCTCGGCTTCGACGTGGCGCTCCCACCGTCCCCGCCACTCGACGCGCTTTCCGCCCGCTCCGCCCGCTCTGCGTCCTTGGCCTCTTCTTCCTCCGTCTTCATCATCACCACGGCGTCGCTCTCCGCCAGACCGGCGCTCCCCGCCTGCTTCGAGCCCAGCTGTGAGCGCCGGAAGGCACTCAAGCCGTGCTGCACCACCTGCAGAAGCGCGCTCGGCCCGCCGGGAAACACTGGGTACCGGTAACCGAGAGGGCTCTCCGACACCAGCCCCTTGAACCGCTTCTCAAACACCTCCACGGTGGTCTGCAGCACAAGCACATGGCCCACCTTCACCACCCGCTCGTTCGGGTGCACAAAGTACTCCGCCCACGCCAAGTCCACCAGGTTGAGCGGCGGCACCGCCGGCTCCACCACCGTGTGCAGCGGGCCCGTCACCGATGCCGGCACCAGCATGCCGACGTGCTCCGCCCGCACTGCCGGGGCCTGCAGCAGCGCTGTCCGCAGAGACAGCGGGTGTCTCGGAAGCGCTTGCGGCCTGAGAATGTTCGTCCCGGGAATGTAGTTCTGGGACAGCTGGGAGGGCGACTTGGAGGCAGCAACACCGCCGCTGGACGCACGCGGGTGCTCGTGGGTCGCGGGACCGCGCGCAAGCGCAACCAGGGCCGCCGTCGCGGCACTCGCCACCACGGGCGCCGACTGAGCACCCGCAGGCGCCGACCGCGCCGCCGCCGCCGACGGAGCACTGGGCGGCGCACTGGGTGGCGGCGCTTGCGGCGCAGGAGTCTGAGCACTGGGCGGCGGCACGGGGCTGGCGCTCTTACCGTTAGTGCGGCTCTTGGGCGTATGCGACGCCATCTTCTTCTTGGCGAGCTCAGGAACCGGTGCCATGCTCTTGGCCGAGATCTTGTAGGGCCCCAACTCGGGCACCGGGAGCTCCCACACGCGGTCCCAGTCGATGTCGTGGAAGAAGTAGTGGCTGCGGATCTGGCGCATGGTGAGGCGCTCGCGGGGCTTGAGCTTCAAGATGTTCTTGATCAAGTCGCGGATCACCACGGGGAACCCCGCCGTGAAGGCGTACTGCACCTTGGTGATCTTCTGAAAGATGAGGTACTCGTTGGTGGCCTTGAACGGCGGCTTGCCGGCAATCATCTGGAACACGATGCACGCAAAGGCCCAGAGATCCAGCAGCTTCAGAGTGTACTTGTCGTTGAGCAACTCGGGCAGCACGTACTCGGCCGTGCCCACAAACAGCGGCGCGCGCACGTCCGCCGGATACTCGCCAGTCCCGGCATCGCGCTCCATCATCTTGGCGGTGCCAAAGTCGGTGATGGCAAGCCGCATCTGGTTGTCGAGCAAGATGTTTTCCGGCTTGATGTCGCGGTGCACCACGCCGTTGTCGTGCATGTACTTGATGCCGTCAATCAACTGCGCGGCGTAGTACTGGACGCAGTCCTCGTTCAACAGGCCGTGCTTTTTGATGAGCCCCAACAACTCGCCGTTCTGGGCGTAGTCCAACACGTAGTAGAGCAGCCGCTCGTCTTGGAAGGTGGCGTGAAGATGCACAATGCCCGCGCGCTGGCCCAACCGGTGGAGCGCGTTCTTCTCGATGTTGACGTACTTCACCTTCTTCTCCTTGACAATGTGGCGTTTGTCCAACACCTTGACGGCGTAATGCACACCGGTGTGCTTGTCGACCGCCTTGACCACCGTCAGGTACGAGCCCTCGCCGAGGGGCTCGCCCAACTCAAAGTCCTTGACGCCACGCCGGGGCGTTCTGCCGGCGCTGTCGTCGGCACTGCGCCGCGCCCACTCGTCCAGGGGCTCGCCCACAAGCTCCTGCATCTGGAGGTCGGTCTCCAGCAGCGCCTTGAACTGCATGGCGGGCGGCACGGGCACGGGCGCGGGGTAGCCGGGCATCTCGGGCGCCATCGTGCGGAGGCCATAGCCGTCGGGGGACGTGGGCAGCGGCACAAAGTCCAACAGACGGGGCGGAAGCGCAGCCGGAGTCTGGGGCTGCAGGCGCGCACCGGGGCGCGTGGGCGGCTCTTGTGGATGGCTCAGGATGTGGGTGTTGGGGAAGGGCTTCGTTGACGGCTCGGGACTGGGGCTGTCGCTGGCGTCCAGGTACGCGCCGGGCTCGTCCGGAAGGGACACCACCTCGTAGTAGTCTCGGAACGCCTGCTGGAGCAGCGGCAGGGGACTCACTGGCGAGGAGGACATGTCACCGCGAAGCCGATTTGCACAGGGGGTGGAAGCGTGCCGTTTGTGCTGTGCATTCGCTACAGGATAACCTCGCAGGGGTTCATTATGTCACCGCGCAGGATGGGTGCAGGACGGCGGAGCAGGGCGGGACGGGCGCGGCACAGCGGGGCGCGGCTCGGCGGCAGTGGCCGCTAGCACGCGCGGAAGATCTCGTAGTCGTCGTCATCGTCGTCGTCCTCCTCCGGCACCTCCTGGCCCTGGGCGCGCAACCGCTTTGCGCGCATCTCGCGCTCGTGCTGGATGATGGCGCGCTTGCGGTACACCTTTTCGTACTGGCCCTGCTTCACGTACGCCTCTGCCCCCGTCAACGCCAGGTCAAACACCCGCGTGATGTTGCCAATCATCTCGAGCAGCTCGTGCGCCAACACGAGCACGCGGTCCTTCTTCTGCTGTGCCGCCTCCTCGGCGTCCGTCGGCATCGCCGGCGCCTGCTCGAGATGCAGCAGCAGCCGGCGCAGCAGGAGCAGCAGCAGCCACCGCATGGGCAACCGGATCAAGTTCTCGCGGATCTCCGCACGGTCCGGGTCCGGAAGCGGCGCCAGCCCCGCGTACAGCAGCACCACCAGCACAATCTTCTTGACCGTCAGAATGATCTCGCGCTGGGTCTGCAGCGTGGCGTTGGGCGCGGGGCCCAGCGTGCGCGCCGTCATGAACAGCGCGTGCAGCATCGTCGGCAGAAGCAGCCCGGCGCGGAGGTTCGGTCCGGGCGTGCCCACGTCTGCCTCGTCGTGCAGCATCTGCGGCGTGAGGAGGTTTGCGTCAAGCTCGCTCACGCTGGAGCGCCGCAGGTGGTGCGGCGTGCGGTGGCGCACCCCCGCGTCGCGCGGTTCCGGCTCGTGCTCGTCCGGCGCGTCCTCCGACGCGTCCTCGTTCTCGCTCGGCGCGACGGCGTCCTGGTACTGCTCGCCCTCGACGATCGTGCCGGGGCGCTTGTCGTCGAACAGCTGCTGGAGGTCGCGCACGCGGTTGGAAATCTGCGCGTTGGCGAGCTTGAGCACGTGCAACACGAAGCGGATCTTGCGGCGCAGCTCGATCAGCATGTTGAGCCCGGCGACAGCGAACTGTGAGTTGATGGGGAGCTGGAGGGTGTCAATCAGCGGGAGCTGCGTGGGGGCAGGCGACGCGGAGCTGGCGTCCACAAACCGCTCCGGCGTGTCCGCGCCGTCAGCCGCGCCGCCAGCCGCACCGCCAGCCGCACCGCCGGGCGACGCGTCGCTGGTCTTGTAGCTCCCCTGGTACGCGCGCACGGCGGACAGGAGGAGCGGCACCTTGTGCAACAACAGCAGCGGGTTGGAGGGCGGCAGCAGCCCGCGCGAGGACCCCAGCGCCAGCAGCCGGAGCGCCTCGAGCGCCTCCACCGCCGCCATGCTCTCGGGGTCCTCGGTCACCTTGGTCAACGGCAGCAGCACCGGCGCCGTGGAGTTGTTCATCGGAGAAGGTTGTGGGGTCGCGGAGGAAGAGAAAAGCAAGTGGCAGGGCTTGGCCACGGCGCTGCGGGGTCGCGGGGTTGAGGGGGAGTGTCACAGGGCACGCGGCGCCGGCCCCTCTCGTTTTTCCCAGGTGGGGGTGCATGTGACCGTGCATGTGACGCAGGGCATATGTGCGCGGTGATGACGGCGCGCGCCGAAGGGAACACGCGCGCCGCTGCGAGAGGAGCGTGCAGCCGACGGCAGACACACAAGCCGACGGAGCCGGCGGCAGGCGCCGTCCGCGCCGCCGGACCCCCCGGCGCCCGCGCGGTCCGGCCCGCCGCGCCCGCGCGCCCAACAAAGACCACAACTCCGCAAAGCGGGGCGCGCTGCACGTGCAAAGCCAAACGCCCAACAAGGCAAGCGCCTAGCCCTGGCGCGCATAGCCGGAGCGCCTCCCGCACGTGTGCGGCACGTGCCACACGTGACCGCATCGCGACCTGCACGCGGCCGGTTGACCGCAGCGCTGCTCCGCGCTCCGACCCGCCGTGTTCCGCTCTGCTGCTCATGGTGGCTGCTCTCCCGCTCCTCCTAAACCCGCTTCTCCACCATGTCTTCAACAACCCGCGGCGCTCCCTGCGCCTCCGCGCGCTCCACGAGCAGATTGCCGCGAGCCCCTCCCGCTACACCCTTCTTGTGCCCGCCACCCTGCTTCTCCTCACCGCCAGCGACCTGCTGGGCCGTCCATTGCGCGACGTGTGCTCCACCGACGACTTTGTCGCCGCCCACCTCATCCAGCCGGCCCTGGACCCGCGCAACGGCTTGTGCGTAGCCGCCAACAAGGCCCAGGTGCGCATCGGCACAGACGCCATCGTCGTCGCCGGCACCTCGCCCGTCGCCCACCGCACCTTCCGCATCCTCGCCACCGACGTGTTTGCCAACTTTGCCAACTACCTCCCGGCCGCCGCCGCCATCAGCATCGTCTACATTGACCGGCCCGTCGTGGGCTTCCCGCCGCCCGCGCCCGACCTCGTGCCGCCGCCCGAGTCTGCCCCCGCCGACGACGGCATTGCCGTGCTCACCCAGACGCTTGAGGCACACCCCGCCGCCGCGGCAGAGTTTGCCGCGCTGATGCTGCTGCTCAACCTCCGCAAAACCGCCATGCGGCAGATCCGCCCCGCCTTCGACCAGGCCTGCGTCGGCGCGCTCCGCGCAGTCCTGCCGATTCTTCCGCTGCTGGTGCTCACCCTGTCTCTCCACGCCTACGTCGAGCTCCACCTCCACGATCCCGTGTGGCACCGCTTTGTCAAGCTCACCGCCGCCGACGAACTGCGCCTCCAGCTGGTGTACCGAGCCCTCCGCTGTCTCTCTCTCAACCAAGTGGGGCTCCCGGCCCTGCTCGGCCGTGCCGCCGCCGCCGTGCTCCGTGCCCGCGTAGCCCAGGCTGTGGCCGCGTTCCAGCGGATGGCTCTGGCCCTGAGCTGTCTCCAGCGCCAGCAGGCCTTGCTCGACACGTTTGCCATTGTCAGCGACTCTTCGGGCCCTGTGGTGGACGCCGACACTTTGGTGGGGCTTCTCGTGCTTGTGGTGGTGCTTTCCCGGGTTGACAACCTCCCGGCGCACATTGCCTACCTCACACACATGCACCCGCACCGCGCCGACACCACCACGGGCCAGTTGGGCTATGCTGTGCTGACGCTCGAGGCCGTGTTGTATCACTTGAGCAGCGACGAGAACGTGAAGCAGCTGCAGGCGGCGCTGGAGACCAACGCGCGGTTGTGGGAGGCAATCGCTGCCGGCCCCGACACGTTGCAGGGGTATCTCGCCGCCCACCCGCCGCCCACCGCCTCGGACCTGCCCTTGTTCTCGCACAATCTTGCGGGGGAGCTGGTGCTCATGCAGGCACTCCGCCACGACGGCCTCCAGGTGCTCCTCGACACGGGCGCCTTCTCTCTTGCTGACGTCGTGCACGACTGCAACAACAGCCGCGCCACGCTTCTCAGCGCGGCGCTCCAGTGGGAGTGTGCCGCGGCGTGCGACACCATTGCGGGGGTGGTGGTGACCCAGTGCACCGAGCACGAACAGCGGCACTACGTCAACATGCCTGACGTGCACGGCCGCACGGCCGGCCACCATCTCTTTCTCGACCAGTGGCTCCTTCCGCAACTTGCGCCGCTTGTGGACTGGGAGCTTGGCGACGCGCTAGGGCACACTCCCTTGGCGGCGGCCTGCCGGGCCTACGACCGTCCCGACTATCTGCAGATGGCGCGCGCGGTGTTTGCCGCGGCGGCACCGGTGCGCGCGGCGGCCCACACGGACCTCCGCGGCAACACACTTCTCCACGTGCTTCCAAGCGACCTCCAGCTTGTGCTCGCGTTGGCGTGCGATGTGAATGCGCTCAACCACCGCCTGCTCACACCGCTCATGATGGGGGTGCGCTACCACCGCACCGACAACATCCGCCAGCTCATGGCAGACCCGCGCACCATCGCCGACAAGCCCACCGCGGAGGGGGTGAGCGTGTGGGACATGCTACCGCGATTTCCGGAGATGCAGCTGGAGATGGAGACGCTCGTGCTCGCACACACACACACGCCTGTGGTGGCCACGGCGGTCAAGTGCACGAACGCGCGCACCACGTGGACACTCCGGGTGTGCGGCAGTCTCGCTGGCGAGGCAATGGCGCTTCTGGTGGCACTCCCGCTGGTGGCGCAATTGTGGCTGCTTCTTGCGTTGGGCCACCCGCTTGCGGCCATGGTGCCGGCGGCGCGCACGCGGCCGGAGGCGGCCATCCAGCGTGTGGAGCGGCGCATGGGCAAGCGCATGCTTGCAGAGCTCAACGCCGCCCTCGCGTATGTCTTTTCCCACCCCACGCTCAGCGCCGACTCGCTCGTGTGGGAGTGGCTCGTGGTGCCTGGGTTCGGCACTCCCGCGATGGAGTCGACGCTCCGCCAACGCACGGCGGCACAGCGCCAGAGCGCGTTGGAGCTGTTCCCCAGCAGCATCTCGTCGGGCGAGGTGAACGACTGCGAGGTGTGGTTGGCACAGTGCACCACGGCGGCAGTCCAGACGGCGGCAGCCCTCGACCGGTTCCAGCGTCTTGCCGTGTTTGCCTGCCACAAGCAGCGTGACTTGCACACGGTGGAGCAGTGGCTCTGCGAGGCGTGTCCACCCGGACTCACGGCACGCACGTCCGCGCACGAGCTACCGCCGGACGGTGCGCTTGCGCTCATGGCGCCGCTTGTCAGCGCCGCCGCAGCACAGCTCGCACGCCACATGCAACAAACACCCGACGCCGTGGACGAGTGGTGGAATGTGCACACCCGTAAGGAGAACAACAGCCGGCAGCTTGAGCGGCTCGAGCTGCAGGGGGTTGCCTTGGACGAGGTGTTGCGGCTGCGGCTGCTGCGGCTGCCGTCGGTGCTGCTGCAGCCGTCGAGCGAGTGGGAGGTTGAGCAGCACCTTCTCCGAGTCCAACCCAAGCGGCTGTTGTTTGGCGGAGCGATCGAGCTGAAGCAGGACCGTTATCGCCGGTTGCTCGTCACACGGCTGGAGATTGGCACGCACATGGCGGCCGTGAGTCGGCGTGTGGCGTGGCTGCGGCTGCAGCTCGAGCAGCTGCGGCGTGACACGGCACGCGCGACGCATGTGTCGTTGCGACACGCGCTTGCGGCCACCGCTGCCGCGGCTCTTCGCGACGCGCGCGCGCTGCTTGAGGAGATGGTGGGCGTGAGACAAGCAGCGTAGATGTACCTAATGAGCAGATAGACGGCGCTTACTGGCTGCCGCCGGCACCCCCGCCCCCGCCCATGAACTGGTTGGCCATCTCCTTGAGCATGGGGTTGTTCATCAAGCCCTGCATCATCTCCGGGTTCTGCATGAAGCGGCTGGCGGCGGCCATGATGTCGGGGTTGTTCATCATCGCCAGGAGGTCGGGCATGCCGCCACCACCGCCGAGCATCAGGGCAAGGTCAGGCATGCCCGCAGCACCGGCTCCGGCACCGGCTCCGGCACTGGAGCTGGCGGGCGCGGGCTCAACGGCGTCGCTGCCCAACTCGCGGTCCAACAGCTCCTTGACACGCGCCTTGGCAGTCTCGTAGCCGCGCTTCATGGCGTCGCTCGGCGACGTGCCCTCGGCGGCCAAGCCCTGCTCGTATGCATCCATCAGGCCCTTGGCGTCGCCAAGCGCAAACTTGGCGAGCCCCAAGCGCAGGTACGCCTTGGTGAAGGCGGGGTCGATCTCGATCGCCTTCTCCGCGTCGGTAACCGCCAGCGCGTGGTCCTGCGCCGACAGGTGGGCGGCGGCGCGGTTCAGGAAGTAGATGGGGTTGCTGGGGTCAAGGGCGATGGCCTCGGTGTAGTGGCCGATGGCCAGGGCAAAGCTGCGCTCCGCCATGGCCTTGTTGCCGGCAAGCTTGGCGGCGTCGGCGGCCGCCTTGGTCTCGGCAGAGATCTCGGCCGCCGGTGCCAGAGCAGCCGCAGAGGCGGCGGGCGCGGGCGAGCCGGCCACCACGGCCTCCAACAGACGGCCGCCCAACACCTTGGCGCTCTCGGCGGCCAGCTGCTCAGCGTCGACACCGAACGCGTCGGCGATGCAGTCGACAGCAACAACCAACAGATCGCGGAGATCCTCGGGCACAGCGTTCTGGGCAGCCTCCAGCTGGAGGTAGGCGATGATGGCGTGGGCCGTGGGCTGGGACATGGAGGAGGCGAGTGGGCGATGCGGCAACGTTTCCACGTGCTTCGACAGACGCACGGGTGGGTGCACGGGTGGGTGCACGGGTGCGGCGGGCGATGACTAAAGTGCGATGCTCGGGCTTGCGGGGAGGGCATGTTGCGTGGCGGGCTTCTTTCCTCGCAGCGGTGCGTGCGCTGGTTGAGTGTCCAGCGGGTGGCGACGCCGAACCCGAACGCGCTCAAGTTTGTGCCTGCGGGCGGCGCGGTGCTGTTTCTCCGTCCGAGCGGCGACAGCGGGCCGGCGCCGGCGGCGGCAGAGTTTGCAAGCGGGCAGCACGCGCACCAGTCGCCGTTGGCACAGGCGCTCTTTGGCATTGAGGGGGTGCGGCTGGTGATGATCGGCGACCTGTTTGTGACGGTAAACAAGGACGAGGCGGTGGTGTGGCCGCAGATCCGGGAGGCGGTGGCGCTAGCGGTGGAGGAGTACGCCTCGGGGCGCGCGGGGCCGGCGGTGGAGGCCGAGTTCTACGGCGAGGCGGCGGCGGAGGACGACCTGGAGGTGGTGGCAATGATCAAGGAGTTGATCGAGACGCGCATCCGGCCGGCGGTGCAGGACGACGGCGGCGACATCGAGTTCCGCGGGTTTGATCCCGACACGGGCGTGGTGCAGGTGAAGCTCCAGGGCGCGTGCAAGCTGTGCCTGATGCTGGAGGACACGCTCAAGAGCGGGATCGAGCTGATGTTGATGCATTACATTGACGAGGTGCAGACGGTGGAGCAGGTGCTCGATCCCGAGGAGCAGGTGGGCATGTCCGAGTTCGAGCGGTTGGAGAAGCTGCTCCAGGCCAAGCACGCGGCGGCGTAGTGGCCGGGCCAGGCATGCGGCCGCGGCTGCCCGAGTATTTATAGGCGTTTCAACGGCGTTTTGACGACAGCTCACGCGGCGTCGGGCCGCTGGGGGTAGCGCAGCGCAAAGCGCTCGATGCGCGCGGCAAGCGCGGTGTCGAGCTCGGTGATGCCCCCGGCGTCGTGCGTGGTGAGCTCGATGGCGACGTGGGTGTAGGTGGTGCTGATCGAGGGGTGGTGCTGCTGGCGATGGCTCTCCATGGCCACCAGCGACAAGAAGGCCCACGTGTCGGTGAAGGTGCGGAAGCGGTAGCGGCGGGAGAGGGCGGTGGCGGAGTGCAGCCAGCCGGCAGCAAGCTGAGCGGCAAGCTGCGGCGCAGCGAGGAGCGGCGGCGGCATGAGAATAGAGGGAGTAAATGGGTTATGCAGGGACTGGTCAGCGGCGACGGCCCTTCTTGCCGCGAGGCTTGCGCTTCAGGTCGCCCCAGTCGTCGTCGTCGTCTAGCTTGGAGCCCAGAGCGAGGGCGTCGGCGAGTGCAGCAAGCTCCGCGTCGCGCTCCGAGACGGCGGGAGGCGGTGAGGGCGAGCGCAGCACCGACGGCACGTTGTGTGTGGACTGCCGAGGCGAGCCGTGGCCGTTGTTGCCGTAGCTTGCCTCTTCCTTGTCTCCGTCGTCTCCGTCGTCGTCGTCTCCGTTGTCGTCGTCTCCGTTGTCGTCGTCTCCATCGTCGCCATCATCCCCCCACTCCTCCCCCTCGTCCGCAGTCACAAACTCATCGTCCAAGCCAAGCTCGCGCGCCTCCTTCCGCATCTGATACTTCAACTGGCGCACCGCCTTCTGGTGCCGCCTCGACCGCTCGTGGATCTCCGCCAACTGCTGCGTGCGGAACACCTTGTCGCAGATGATGCACTCAAACTCCTGCACCAGCTCGGCCAGCTCCGACTCCGGCTCGCTCGCAAACTCCGCCTCGAGCTCCGCCATCTCGTCGCGGTCCACATGCTGCCAGTTCTGCACCTCGTGCTGCGCCCGCACCTTCTGGTTCTCGCGCTCGTCGCGCGCATGCCGCTGCTGCAACTCATGGTGCCGCCGCAGCCGCAGGTCGCGCTCCGCCTGCCGCACGCCTGCCTGCACCCGCGGGTCCCGCTTGCGCAAGAACTCGACGTAGCTCCGCACCGCCTCGTTGTACTCGCGCCGCCCCGCGTCGCGCTCCTTCTTGTTCTCGCGCTCCATTGCCCGGCGCGTGCGGCGGTCCGGCGCCGACAGGTAGCGGTACGCATCGAGCCACGCAAACGTCTTGACGCTCGAAAACAGCCCCCACCGCCGGTAGAACTCCCGCACCTCGCGAACGTAGTCCAGCGCCGAGTTGCCAAGCCGCGGGAGATACAACAGTGCCGCGTCCGCGGCACCGGCGCCGCCCTGGTTGTCCACGTAGCGCGCAAACCCCGCAAGCTGCTGCTGCTGCCCCGCGTCCACCTCCTCCAGCGCAATCTTGCTGAGAAGCTGCCACGCCACCGCGTACATGCCGTAGATGGAGTCGTCGTGGCGGGCATACATCCCGGCGTCAAAGTAGCGCATGATGTCCAGCGTGGCCGTGCCCGGGTACACCACCTCCGCCTCGTCCGCATCCCGCCTGTCGCCGTCCTCGCGGAGGATCTGGTGGCGGTGCAGGTCGTACCACAGCCGCTCCTGCGGGTCCGAGAGCACCTCGTATGCCGCGCGCACCTGTGCAAACCGCTCCGTGGCCCATTCGGCGTTGTCCGGGTTCTTGTCCGGGTGGAGCTGGAGCGCCTTGCGACGGTACGCCTTCTTGAGCTCCGTGTCGGAGGCGCTCCGCTCCACCTCTAGGAGCTCGTAGTAGCACGTTCGCATGGAAAAGTGGCGGTGGCGCGCAGGCGTCGTGCGTCAAGACGAGAACGGCGCGGCGCCGCCCGCCACCGCTTTTCTTCTCCAATGCCCGGCACCATCGTCTCCACGAACCGTCCTGAGGGGCTGGCGCCCGAGCTGGCCGTGTGTGTGTACTGCGGGCTGCTGTACGGGCTGCGGCCGGAGTTTGCGGCGGCAGCGGCGGAGCTCGGCGCGCTTCTCGGCCAGCGCGGCATCAGTCTTGTGTACGGCGGCGGCACCACGGGGCTCATGGGCACGATCGCGCGGCTGGTGATCGAGCACGGCGGGTCCGTGCACGGGATCATCCCGCAGGCACTTGTGGCGCGCGAGCGCACGGAGCAGGACCCGAAGGTCCTGGTGGAGGAGTTCAACGCCCGGGTGCAGCAGGGTGTGGAGCACCACAACGGCACCACGCCCGTGCCCGAGACGGGCGAGTACGGGCACACCACGGTGGTGCTCGACATGCACACGCGCAAGCTGTTGATGGCACAGGAGGCGCGCGCGTTCGTGGCCATGCCCGGCGGCTACGGCACGTTGGAGGAGTTGATGGAGGTGGTGACGTGGCTGCAGCTCGGCATCCACCACAAGCCGATTGTCTTGTTCAACGTGGACGGCTTCTACGACGGGTTTGTGCGGTTCATCAGCGAGGCGATCGAGAGTGGCTTCATCAGCAGAGACAACGGCAAGATCATCGCGGTCGCGACCACGGCGGCCGAGGTGGTGGCGCTGATCGAGAACTACGCGGTGCCCGAGGGCCGCTTCCGGTTGAAGTGGCTGAACACGAGCGAGAGCATCTAGCGAAATAAATTAACCCACAACAACCAGTTCCCGACGCGACAGCCATGCACTTGCGCGACGACAGCTATCTCATCGTGCACGCGGGCAGCCAGCTCACGCGCATCCTGCTCGGGTTGGGCGAGCTGTTGCTGCCGCCGACGTGGCAGGTGCCCACGCGCGTGTTCCGCTCCCCCCGCGGTCTCTCGGCCACTGCGAGCGACGACTCCACCGAGGTGTGGCCCGTGGTGGCCGGCCGCATCGAGGACGTGGAGGCCTTCTGCTTCCACCTCCGGCTGGTGGTGCGCCTGGTGTTTGCCGCCAGCTCGCAGGTGGCGCCCTCGGAGGTGGCGCTCCTTCTTCTCCTGCTGTTGCTGTGGCTGCGGCGCCTGCTCGAGGAGGTGACGCGCTTTGTGTTCGAGGAGCTTCCGCTTGCCGCCTTCACGGTGCTCCCGGCGTGTCTTGCGGCCATGTTTGCCGTGGGCAAGGACAACTTGCTGACGGCGTGCGTGGTGGACGTGGGCCACGACAAGACGGACGTGTGTGCGATTGTGGACTACCAGCCGGTGCCGTACGCGCTGGAGACGGTGCCGGTGGGCGGGCTGCTGATCAACGCCGCACTTGCGCCGCGTCTCCCGCAGTTGCTGGAACTGCAGATCGAGAGCCTCAAGCGCAGCAGCATCTTCGAGGTGTTGCTGCCGGCAGACAAGAAGGCATCCTTCTTTGGCACGGACGGGTTGGAGGAGGAGGGCACGTTGGACGTGGCGGCGATTGTGACGAGCGAGGACCCGAGCAAGGTGCTCAGCGCCGAGGCGAACGGCAAGCTGGCGGCGCCGAACGCGTCGCTCGAGGTGAATCTGTTCACGGACGAGAACGGCGCCGTTGTGTCGGTGCACAAGCAGCGTTTCCAGGGCACGGAGCAGTTGCTTGCGGCGATCCTGCCGGCGGTGTACGACGCGCTTGCGCGCATTGACGATGCCGGCAAGCGCCAGGAGTTGTGGAACAACCTCATCATCACCGGCGCCACCACCGCGATTGCCGGGTTCCACGACGCCTTGTTGGTGCAGCTTGCCGACGACTGGCTCGTGGCGCCGCCGTTGAGCAAGGCCGAGCTGGCGCTTGCAACGTACCAGGGCAGTGTGGCCGGCGTGGACCTGTACAGCTTCTTCCAGGTGCCGCGGGGCATGCACCCCGTGCGGCTCCCAGAGTACTTTCCGGAGTGGAAGAAGATGGAGCACAGCTACGAGCAGTGCTTGCCGATGTTGGGCGGGCAGATCTATGCCAAGCAGGTGTTCACCGACAACGACGAGGGCTACGTCACGAAGCAGAGCTACGACGAGGAGGGACCGGTGGCCTTGTGGGCGGCCAGCTACTGACGAGCGGCCAGCAACCGACGGGCGGCCAGCAACCGACGGCGGAGCGTAGAGCGTAGGGCGTGCGCCCCCCGCGACGCACGTGCGGCGCCCCCACGCATGACGTACCCCGCACCGCGGGTATAAAAGCCTGCTGAGATCCGGCCGGCGCTAAACAGCAATGGGCGACACGTTTAAGGGGTTTGCGGTGACGGACCACGCGCGCTGGAGCGACACGACGTTGATTGACTACGCGCCGAAGGCGTTTGGCCCGCGCGATGTCGACGTGGAGATCGACGCGTGCGGCGTGTGCGGCCTGGACGTGCACAACGCCAAGAATGCGTTCGGCAAGAAGGACACGCTTCCGATGGTGGTGGGCCACGAGATCATCGGGCGCGTGGTGCGGGTGGGGGCCGAGTGCACGACGGGTCTCAAGCTCGGCGAGCGTGTCGGCGTCGGCGCGCAGTGCTGGCTGTGTCTCGAGTGCGACATGTGCAAGAGCGGCAACGAGATCTACTGCGAGAAGCTCGTGCACACGTACGGCGGCAAGTACGCCGACGGCACGCCGACGCGGGGCGGGTATGCGCTGCACGTGCGCGTGCACGAGTACTACGTGTTCAAGATCCCGTCGCAGCTCGACACGAACGCCACGGCGCCGATGTTGTGTGCGGGCATCACGGTGTACCTGCCGCTCAAGCGCAACGGCTGCGGGCCGGGCATGAAAGTGGGAATTGTGGGGCTTGGCGGCTTGGGGCTGTTTGGGATCATGTTTGCCAAGGCGTTGGGGGCGGAGGTGTATGCGATTCTGCGGGGCGACAAGAAGAAGGCGGACGCGCTCAAGTTGGGCGCAGACCACTACATTGCGACCGGGGGCGAGAACTGGAACAAGGAGCACAAGTACCTGTTGGACTTGATCGTGTGCACCGCCAACTCGGTGGAGAACTTTGACTTGAATGCGTACCTCCGCTTGCTCAAGGTGAACGCCAAGTGGGTGAGCGTGGGGTTGCCGCTGGAGCCGTTCCAGGTGCTGGCGCGCACCTTCTTCGGCAACGCGTGCTTCATGGGCGCGCTGCACTTGGGCCTGCGCGAGGAGATCGAGGAGATGCTCCAGCTTGCCGCCGACAAGGGCATCGAGGGCTGGGTCGAGACGGTGCCGATCAGCGCCGCCGGCGTCAAGGAGGTGTTGGAGCGCTGCGCCGCCAACGACGTCCGCTACCGCTTCACGCTCACCGGCTTCGACGAGGCGTTCGGCAGAAGCAGCCGCATGTAGGCACACGGAAACACGTCCGCTCATCGTCCCTGCATGCTCGCGTGGCTGGCACGACCGCTTTGCGCACTTTGTTTCTCCGCACGCCGCGCCTGCCCCGCACGCCGCGTCCGTCCCTGACCCTGCTGCCCGGCTGTCCCGCGCCCTGCCATGGCCCGCAACACCCAGAACAACCCCGCGTACCGGCGGCGCACCGACACGGGCATCCAGCGCAACCAGCCCGGCGACCCCGTCGGCGGCGTGCGCAAGCCGCACCGCTTCAAGCCCGGCACCGTCGCGCTCCGGGAGATCCGCAAGTACCAGACGCTGACCGATCTTCTTCTCCGCAAGCTCCCGTTTGCGCGCCTCGTGCGCGAGATCTGTGAGGAGTACCGCAACCTGGACGAGATGTTGCGGTGGCAGCTGGTGGCCATCCAGGCGTTGCAGGAGGCCGTCGAGGCGTACCTCGTGCACTTGCTCGAAGACACCAACTTGTGTGCCATCCACGCCAAGCGGGTCACCATCATGCAGAAGGACATCCAGTTGGCCCGCCGCATCCGCGGCCAGTAGGCGCGTCGCCACGCGTGTTATGATAATGTTGTCTGCCACCGCCGCGCCTGTTTTTTCTGCACCATGAGTTCTATCGTCAAGCGCGGGGCCCGCTTCACCCCGAAGGCCAGCCAGCGGCGGGTCGCGCTGCAGCCACTACCCCCGGTGGAGGAGCCGGCCGTGGAGCCGCTGCCGCTGGCGCCGCCCGACTCGGCCCTGGACGGGTCCGACATGGACATCAGCGACGGCGAGGCGCCGCCGCTCAAGGAGCTGCAGCCCGCAGCCCTCCCCCCGCTGGAGCCGCAGCTGCCCCTGTTCAAGGTGCTGCAGCCGACGCAGATGCCGGCAGAGCCGCAGGCCACCCCGCCCAAGGCGCTGCAGCCGACACAGATGCCCTCCGAACCACAGCAGTCGCCGCCGGCGCCGCCGTCCCGGCGCCTGAGCGTGGCTGTTGACACGGGTGACCCCGAGCGGCTGCTGCGCCGGGGGTCGGTGGCGATTCCCTTGGGCCAGCCCACACGGCCCCGCAAGCGCGCGCGGCGTCTGACGGTGCGGGGCGAGCGGCCGGCCGTGCCGGCCGTGACGCGCACCGTGCAGCTCCCAACGCGGGGACTGGCAACGGTGGTGGCGCCGACGCTGGTTGTTGCCGGGGACGTGGAGCCCAGGCGGCCGCGGCACCGCGCGGAGCCGGAAGAGAAGGAGCCGTCGCCGTCGGCGGAGGCCATGGAGGTGATTGCCGACATCGGCGAGGACCGCTACGTGATTGACTCCATCACCCACAAGATCCGGCCTGCGAACAAGGAGGAGATGAAGCAGCTCCTGGAACGGATCACGCGCTCCAAGACGCGCAAGGCCAAGTCGAAGGCCGAGATTGCGTTGGCCGGCCTGCAGTTGCTGCGAGTGGTGACGAGCGTGAAGCAGCTCACACGGGGACTTGCTCTCCAGGACCCCAAGTTGCTAGCGGACTATGTGGTGGACGAGGACCAGATTCTGATGGCGGACCTTTGCCGCGCAACGCTTCCAATCGGCCAGGTGCTGGAGAACTTTGCGCTTGCGCAGCTGGCGCGACAGAAGATTGCGGAGCGGCGGCGCAAGGCGCGGGAACAGCGCAAGCAGGCGCGCAACGAACGGGTGCCGTTGGAGCTGCTCATGGACGAGGAGTTGGAGAAGGCGCGTATTGCGGCACAAAAGAAGGCACAGCAGCAGTTGATGGACGTGCTGCAGGAGCGGCCGCAGGCAACCGGAAGCATTCAGCTCACGATGACAAACGGCGAGTTGCAGCTTGACGACGAGCTGTTGTTTGTGGACCGGCACCAGCGGGACAACACCAACGCGTTCCGGGACCGCGAGGAGGAGAACCCGTTTGAGAACCCGGTGACACTGGCCACCTACGGCAAGCAGCGGTTCACCGACCGGTGGCTGCAGGAGGAGGTGGTGCAGTTGTACAACGCGCTCAGCAGCTGGGGCACGGACTTTTCGGTGATCTCGCAGTTGTTTCCGTACCGCACGCGGCGGCAGGTGAAGGCCAAGTTCCAGTTGGAGGAGAAGAAGCACCCGTACGTGGTGGAGTTGGCGTTGGCGCGGAAGCTCCCGCCGGACTTTGACCAGTACTTGGTGGATGCGAACCGCAAGGCAGAGGAGTTTCCCACGTTTGATGACTTCAACTCCAAGTTGGCGGAGTTGAAGGTGAAGCACGAGCAGGAGTTGCGGCTGATTGAGGAGGGCAAGCGGCAGGCCAAGCTCGAAGACGAGAAGGCACAGAAGCGGCGCGAGGAGGCGATCCGCAACGGCGACGTCAAAAAGACACGCGCCGAGCGCATCTCGGAGTTGCGCAAGAACGAAACGGTGGTGGGCGAGGTGCGCAAGGTGGAGAAGGTGGAGCGCGACTGAGAACGCGCACTTGTCCGGCGAATGCAGCTGGTGCCGTGGATGCAAACGTGCGCGCGGTAGCACCGGAATCCCACGTGGCGATGGACAACGTGGGTAGGTGGTCAGTGGCAGGCCGCCGGTGTACGATGGTGCTAGCGCATTGCCGGCCTGCTTGGCTGTTCAGCGGGGGCTGGGAGATGCTCCCCGGGCCCACGTGAGCTGGGCTGCGCCAATCGTACACCAGTGCGGCTGGTGTTGCTGCACAGCGGGCCCAGCGCCAACGCCCAGGCCGCGTTAGCTGCGCTGTGCGGGAGCCCAGCGGGGTATAAAGCCGCCGGCAGGCCCCGGAGGCTCCGGACACCGCGCCAATGAAGTTCTATGTGCTTGTGCTTGCCGCTGGTGCGGTGGTTGGCGTGCACCTGGCTGCGCTTCCTGCGCACACGTTCCCGCTCGAGTTGCGCCTGAAGCACAAGGAGGTGGCCGACGCGTTTGACGTCCGCAATCTCGACACGCTCCTGCAGAAGATTGTGAACGAGCTGGTGGCGTACGTGGGTGAGATCTACGGCAGTGCGGCGTCCACGTGCCTGAAGTGCAAGCAGACGCTTGCGTTTGGCAAGAACTTGACGGAGGTGGTGGAGCCACGGCTCATCCTGCTGGTGTTTCATGACTGGTGCAGAAACCAGCTTGGGTTGAGCGAGGTTTCGTGCTACCTGCTGTATCTGCTTGCCACCACCGATGACGGCCCGTGGGGCACGGACTTTGTCAACTTGTTGACGTTGATGGACCCGGAGCTGCACGACGGCGACTACTACTGCCACTACCAGGCCAAGAGCGCGTGCAAGTTGCCCGATCTCCCCGCGTACAACCTCTCGCTGTGGTGGCCGGCCAAGCCGCTGGAGCAGGCGTTGGAGCGGGCGTACGCCGGGCGGCTCCAGTCCAACGGCAGCACCTTCAACGTGTTGCACGTCACGGACTTCCACATTGAGATGGACTACACGATCGGCGGCGAGGTGAACTGCACGGACAACTTCATGTGCTGCACTCCCCACTCCAGAAACCCGGCCAAGCGGCCCGATCACTGGACACTTCTTCCAGCGTTCAACCTGTGGGACGTGGGTTTCTTCAACCTGTCGTACGCGAGCAACGGGACGTTCGTCAAGGGCGAGGAGGTGCACTTGCACGACAACGGGCTGGTGTGGGCGCCGGCGCACCAGTTTGGCGGCTACTTGTGCGACTCGCCGGAGGTGTTGGTGAACTCGCTGCTCAAGAACATTGCCGAGTACTCGCAGAAGCACAACTTGGACTTTGACTTTACCATCTTCACGGGCGACTTGGTGGACCACGACATTGCGCGCTACCTTTCCTTCGAGATGACACACGAGAGCGAGACACGCATCTTCCGGGACATGAAGCGGTACTTGGGCGACATTCCCGTGTACCTGGTGTTGGGCAACCACGACACGTTCCCGTACGGACAACTCGCGCAGGAGCTGAGCGGGTTCCACAACTACTTCACGTGGAACGAGGACTTGATGGCGGAGATGTGGGAGGACTACCACTGGCTCAACCACACGGACGCGCGGAAGGTGCGCAAGCACTATGCCGGGTTCCTGGTGACGGCGCGGCCCGGGTTGAAGGTGATCCTGCTCAACCTGAACACGTGGTACAC
>JAJMSD010000001.1:175393-186175 GCA_030558265.1 [Candida] pseudocylindracea
GCTGATCACGCCGTTGGACTACTTGAACCCGCTGTGGCGCTACTACGAGGTGGACGCCCAGACGTTCCTGATCGTGGACTCGGTGAACTTCTACACGCGGTTGAACGACACGTGGGCGAGCAACGGCGGCGAGCCGGAGTGGATGTACGAGTACAGCGCGCGGGAGCTGTACACCAACATCGAGGCGGGCGGCAACAACACGGCGTTCCTCCGGTGGCGGGAGGACAAGACGTTGCCGTTGAACGGGACGTTCTGGCACTACGTGGCGGAGAACATCAAGAACAACGTGACGTACAACCAGTTGTTCACGAACCACCAGTTCCGGTTCACGCCGGGGACGTACAACTGCACGCTGGACGAGAAGGAGCAGTTTGGGTACGACGACTGGTGTGGGCAGAACTACTGCATGGTGACGTCCTTCACCATTGGCGAGTCGTTGGCGTGCGACGCGTAGACGCGATTCCCCGCTCCAGCACGCGGAGCCGAATATTGTCACGGGAAACACCTTGCTGCCGCCTCTCCTTTCCCACGCCCCAATGCCGCCCCGAACCGAAAAGCACGCCCCCCCCAAGGACGAGAGCGAGGCGGCGTCAGGCGACGTGCGCGTCGACCTCGGCAGCCGCAAGTTTGCCACCGTGCGCGAGTTCAAGGGCCGCCCCTTGGTCGACATCCGCGAGTTCTACGAGAAGGACGGCCTGGTGCTTCCCGGCAAGAAGGTATGCCGAACCACCCCGCACGCTGCGATACTAACCCGTGCCAGGGCATTGCGCTTTCGCCCGCCGCGTGGCGCGCTCTCGTGGCCAACGCCGAGGTGATCAACGCGGCCGTGGCCAAGCTCGAGGCGGAGCAGGCGCCGGGCCCCACCAGCACGCCCAGTGCCCCCCCCAGGCCCCCCAAGTCCCCCAAGTCCACGCCCAAGCGGGCCAAGACTGGCGGCACGTAGCTCCCGTGGCGCTTCGCGCGCGTCCCGCTATCTCACAAACGCCCCGTGGCCGATCTCATCGCACGCCAGCAACCAGCAATCATTCCCCAACCCGCCGACCTGATGCCGGCGCTGAACAGCACCCGCACGCCCTTCGACAAGGAGTTCCGTCGTCGCTTGTCGCTGCAGGGCTCGGACCCCCAGAGCCCCGGGCTGGGCGCGCCCGCCGCCGGCCCGCTGCGTCCGCCGCTTGCTCGCGACGAGTCGCGTGCCAGCTTCCACCTGCACCACTCCGCCAACCCCAGCAACTTCTTCGACCACCGCAAGTTCCAGCACGCGCTGTACACCGCCACCGAGCCGACGTTCCACACGGCCGCCGGCGAGCCGGCTTTGGCGCGGCGCATGCTGATGCGCACGTCGGCCCTGGCGGCGCCGCGCCCGCCGCGCCGCCGGCACCTGGTGGCGTCCCAGACGGGCAGCTATGTGCCGGGACTGCGGCTGGCCACAGCAGCGGCGTTGAGCGCGGGTGTGCCGTTGACGCAGCAGAACATGCAGCAGCACAGCAGCGCGCGGCCGCGCCAGGAGAGCCTCGTGGACATGATGGCGTATGGGCTGACGTATCACGACGACTTTGAGTTTGCCGACCCGTTGCTGCGGCTCAACGGGTCGAGTCTGGACTTGCACCTGGAGTTTGAGCTGCACCCGAGCAGCCGCGGTCTGCTGCTGGGGTCAAGCATCGACGATGTGTTTGTTCCGTTGGAGGACGACAACTACGCTCTGGGCGCGCGCCCGGGGCGGCAGTGGCCGGACATTCCTGTGTTGGTGGACTACTGTGACGAGGAGATCGAGCGGTTGAAGGAGAAGTCGGTGCAGGAGCGGGCTGCCATGGAGGCGACGCACGAGGAGTTTTCGGAGACGGACGACGAGCCGCTCACGATCGCGGGCGGCGGGCGGTCGGCGGAGCGCGTGAACTTCAACTACCCGCTCGTGCTGAACGTGGACACGCCGTTGCTCAACCCGCACCGCGTGAACGAGATCGAGGGCAACAGCGGGCGGTTGCGGCCCGTGCGCCAGGTGCCGTGGGCACGCAACGGGGCGCCTGCCCCCCGTGCAACCACGTTCTTTGAAAAGGAGCACTTTCGGTTCACATACTTCCGGGACGACTTGGAGCTGACGGTGCATCTGGCAACGCTCACGGGGTTGGCGCAGAGCCAGGGGGGCGGACCCAACGGCACCAAGCACACGCTTGCCGAGTCGTTTGCGCAGTTGTTTGACTACCGGGTGTACTCGGCCGACAGCAGCAGCAGCAGCACGCCGCCACCGCCGCCTCTGGCCGCGGCGACGGCCGCAAACGATGCCACAAGCGACGCGGCGCTGGTGGTGGGATCGCCGCGAGAGACCTTGGGGCCGGCGATGCGGAACGTCTCTGCGGTGATGCACTCAACCCCGACGATTGCAGAGGGCTCACACAGCGGCAGCATGCCCGCGAGCCGGCGGGGCTCTTCGACAACGCCGCGGCAGCCCCTGGTGGGGGCGCCGGTGACGCTGGCGCCAACCCCGGCCGCGAGCGTGGCAGGGGATGTGCACGAGCGGGCAGGCGACGGCATCAAGCCGTTCTGGCTCGATGTCATGAGCCCGCTGGACGACGAGATGAAGGCGATCCTGAAGGCGTTCGGCATTCACCCGCTCACGAACGAGGACATTCTTCTCGGAGAGCTGCGGGAGAAGGTGGAGTTGTTCAAGGACTACTACTTCATCTGCTTCCGGCTGTGGGACATTTACCAAGAGAAGATGATGATCCGCGCAAAGGAGAAGGAGCGGATCCAGCAGCGGCGGAACCTGTCGCTTGCCTCGGCCGCGGAGGGCGGGCTGCTGGGGGTGGTTGGGTTTGTGCGGCTGGCGTTCGGGCTCAGGCAGCGCAAGAGCGACCAGGCGCTGAGCGTGGTGCTGCGGAGCAAGAGCTCGGCCAGCAAGCTGTCGCGGCTGAGCGCGGTGAAGCGGCGGCGCAAGCGCAACGAGCTCGAGCCGATGAACGTGTACATGGTGGTGTTTCGCCACGGCATCTTGACGTTCCACTACCTGGCGACGCCGCACCCGGCGAACGTGCGCAAGCGGATCCGGTTGTTGCTGGACTACATGCGCCCGCTGCTGGACTGGATCCTGTTTCTGTTGTGCGACGACATCGTGGACCAGTTTGCACCCATGATTGACGACATCGAGCGCGAGGTGCTGGTGATTGAGGACTACATTCTCCGCATGCAGGCAGGGATGGACTCGGACGGCCTGGACCTGGACCTGGACCTGGACCTGGACCTGGACCTGATGGGTGACCGGGCGCCGCGGGTACGGCGGCGCGGGCTGCTGGTGGGGGACATGCGGCTGTTGTTGCTGGGGCTGCGGCGGCTGCTGGCGCTGGCGCTGCTGGCGCTGCTGGCGCGCACGGCACGGGTGCTGTGGGAGGAGCAGCTGGCGATGTTGCGGCGGATGGGCGTGTGCCGCAACCGCGTGCTGCTGGTGCTCCGGTTGCTTGTGCTGAAGGCGGACGTGGTGCGCGGGATTGCCAAGCGGTGCAACGAGCAGTGGGACCGGGCGCCGCTGACAGACATTGGCATGTACTTGGGCGACATCCAGGACCACATCGTGACGATGGTGGGGCTGTTGAACCACTACGAGAACTTGTTGCTGCGGGCGCACTCCAACTTTCTCGCGCAGTGCAACATCAACGAGAGCAAGGTGAGCAACGACATGAACGATGCGTTGGGCCGCATCCTGGTGGCGGCAACGGTGATCGTGCCCTTGAACTTGGTGACGGGCTTGTGGGGCATGAACGTGCAGGTGCCGGGCCAGGAGACGCCCGGCTTGGTGTGGTTCTATCTGATCTGCGTGTGTATGGCCGTGTTTGCCTACATCTGCTGGGTCGCCATGCGGCGCTTCACGCTGTTGTTGGACTAGGCACGTGAAAAAAAAACGCAGCGCCATGCCGTCCAAGAAGGTGCGCAAGCTTGCGTTGAAGGCCGGACGGCGGGGGCTTGCCGGGGCGTTGGCGCGGCAGCAGATGGCGCAGGAGGTGGCGGCGGTGGCGCCCAAGCCGCAGCCCAAGAAACAGCACAAGCAGGTGCACGCCAACCAGAAGGGGCTCATGCCGTTCACGCCGGACGACCGCGTGTTGCTCGTGGGCGAGGGCGACTTTGGCTACGCTCTTCTGTTGGTGCAGCAGGGGTTTGTGGCGCCGGGGCGGTTGGTGGCTACTGCATACGACAGCCGCGAGGATGTGGAGCGCAAGTACCCGGCCACGGCAGCGGCGCATCTCGCGCGGCTCGCGGAGCTCGGCGTGGTGGTGCGGTTTCTGGTGGATGCCACGACGCTCAGCAAGCTGCTTGGGTTGAAAAAGAGCAGCCGCGCCGTGTTTGCGCTGGGTCTGCCCACCTACGTCGTGTTCAACTTCCCGCACACGGGACTGGGGATGGCGGACGTGGACCGCAACATCCGCGAGCACCAGCAGTTGATGCTTGGGTTCTTCCAGCTGTGCCGCCAGTTGGCGGGCTTGCTGGGCGAGGATGCGTTTGGGGGGTACGGCGTGGCGGCGCAGCTCCGCGTCGCGCTCACGTTGTTTGAGGGCGAGCCGTACGTGCTGTGGGAGGTGAAGCGGTTGGCACGGCTGGAGGGGTTCCGCGTGGAGCGGAGCGGCCGCTTCGAGTGGGCCATGTTTCCCGAGTACCACCACCGGCGCACCGATGGCGAGGGCAACACGACCGTCAAGGCAGAGAGGCGCGACGCGCGCATGTATGTGTATGAGGCGGTGAAGCGCGACGAGTAGCTAATCAAACCCGGAAAACGACTCCTCCGAGACGTCCAGCGGGTGGTCCGGCCCGGGGGCCGGGGACGCGGCCGCGGCCGCCGGGTCCCGTTCAAACGCCGCGGCAAAAAAGCCGATTCCGCCGTCCACCTTGGGCAAGGCACGGACGCAGCCCTCGGCGACGACGTCCGCGTCGCTGCCCAACGCGCTGAACTCCTCCGCGTGCCCACGGCGCGGCCACGTGGGCAACACGTCGGCGCGCGCACAAGGGCGCCATCCCCACGCACGCACCTCCGCGTCCATCAACAAGTCCACCACCACGCGCTCGTTCTCCTCGGCGTGGATGGAACACGTGGAGTACACCACCTTGCGCGCGGCGGGGAAGCGCATGGCGTGCTTGACAATGGCGAACTGGAAGGCGGCCAACTTGCGAAGCCGCTCGGCGTCGGCCTCGCCGTCGTTGGTCTCTTCGTCGCCGGCACGGCCAAAGATCCCCGAGCCCAGACACGACGGGTCCACAATGAGCCCCACCGTGTCGGGAAAGTCGGCGGGCAGGGTCGTGGTGAAGTCGGCGTGCACCGTCTGGATGCACTTGAGACCGCCCGCCTTGGTGACCATCTCGCGGAGAGTCTTGGCGCGCTGCTGGTTGCGCTCAAACGCGTAGATGCTCTTGGGGTGGCCGCCAAGCAACAGCGCTAGGTGGGTCGTCTTGTTGCCGGGGGCCGCCGTGGCATCAATGTACGTGCCGGCGCCGGGCGTTGGCGCAAGGATGGCGGCCGGGAAGCAGGACGGCCGCAGCTGGATGATGACATCGCCGCGGCGGTACAAGTCCCACAGCGTGAGCTTCTCCTGCGGATGCACGCCAAACAAGTCGCGGATGAACTCGTCATGGTAGATCAAGCCGGGCTCGGTGAGCTGCTCGAGGGAGTCGACGCGAGCGAGGTGCAGCAACGCCGCGAGCACCTTGTCGGTGCTGGTGCGAAGCAAGTTGGCGCGGAACCACCGCACGGGGCTCTGGTCCGTGTTGGTCTCGACCAACTCGCGGAGGTCCAGCACCTTGTGCTTGATCTTGAGCCGCGTGTGCTCCGCCTGCAAGCGGGTTTTGTGGCGGAGCACCGCGTCCTTGAGCGGGTGCTTGCCCAGCTGGATGCGGCCCAGTTTGGAGAACAACAAGTCAAACACCGCGAGCGTGGCGACGGCGGGCAGCAACTTGCTCTTGCGCTCTGCCGCCACGAGCCCCAGCCGCGCCACGATCTCATCGAGAAACGGCTTGAGCTGCAACGCCTGCACGACAAGCGCATACACCTGTTTCGGGCTCAGCCGGATGCGCCCGTGCTTGCCCGCGTCGAACACCCGCAGCTGCAACAGACCGCCCTGCAGCGGTGCGAGGAACTGCGCCGCCTCCTTGTACACCAACATGGAGCAGCGAGTGGGTTTTTTCGGCGTGCTGCACCGCCATGCAGCCCGTGCAGGGAGGTGCGTCGGCGACTGTATCCTGTAGCGAAGCCCTCCGGCGGGACAGACCCCAAGCAAGCCGCTTCTTCCCTGGCGTTTGCGCGACTGCCGTGTTCCGAGCGATATGGATAACCTGCTGGCGTGTGACGCGGCGGGGGTGAAGGTGGAGACGGAGGCGGCGGTGGGGCCGGGAGTGAAGATGGAGCCGGGGGTGGAGGCGGAGCCCGCCGCGCTGACGAACGGCGTGGCGCCGGCGGGGCAGGCGGCCGGCGAGAACAAGGAGCCGGCGACCGTCGACACGAACGAGGGGCTGGTGGGCGCTGGCGAGGACGTGGTGATGGCGGACGCCAGCACGGCCGCGGCGGATGGCGACACGGTTGCGGTGTCGCGGAAGCGCGCGGCGTCCGACGCGAACGGACACGGCACCGAGGACGGAATCGACCCCGACGCGTTCACAATCGTGCCTGCCGTGCCGGCGCAGCTTGTGTACACGCCGCTCAAGACGGGGCTTGCGTACGACAACCGCATGCGCTACCACGCCAAAATCTTCACGCTGTACTACGAGTACATCGACCCGCATCCGGAGGACCCGCGGCGGATCTACCGCATCTACAAGATCCTTGCCGAGGCGGGGCTCATCAACGACCCGGGGCTCACCGGGCGGCGCGAGATTGGCGCCCTCATGCAGAAAATCCCGGTGCGCGAGGCCACGGCGGCGGAGATTCTCGCGGTGCACACACAGGAGCACCTCGACTTTATTGCCCTGACGGAGACCATGCCCAAGGAGCGGTTGCTCGAGCTCACGGAGCGCGGCGACTCGGTGTACTTCAACCACGACCTGTACACGGGGGCGAAGCTTCTGTGCGGCGGCACGATCGAGGCGTGCCGCGCGGTGGTGCTGGGGAGCGTGAAGAACGCGCTTGCCGTGGTGCGGCCGCCGGGCCACCACGCCGAGCCCGAAACCCCCGGCGGGTTCTGTCTCTTTTCCAACGTGGCGGTGGCAGCGAAGAACATCTTGCAGCAACACCCGGACACGGTGCGACGCATTGTGATTCTCGACTGGGACGTGCACCACGGCAACGGCACGCAGAAGGCGTTCTACGACGACCCGCGGGTGCTCTACATCTCGTTGCACCGGTACGAGGGCGGCAAGTACTACCCCGGCACGACGTACGGCGGCGCCGACATGGTGGGCGAGGGGGCGGGCGCCGGGTTCAACATGAACATCCCGTGGTCGGTGGCGGGCATGCATGACGGCGACTATGTGTACGCCTTCGAGCGCTTGGTGATGCCCGTGTGCCGCGAGTTCAGCCCCGACTTGGTGATTGTGCTGTCCGGGTTTGACGCAGCGGCGGGCGACATGATTGGCGGGTGCCATGTGACGCCGAGCGGGTACGGCCACATGACGCACATGCTCAAGAGCCTTGCGAACGGCCACTTGTGCGTGGTGTTGGAGGGCGGGTACAACTTGGACTCGATCAGCGTGTCTGCGCTTGCGGTTGCGAAGGTGTTGGTGGGCGAGGTGCCGGGCGAGTTGGTGCAGCGTGTGCCGCTGCCGGAGGCGGTGCAGGTGGTGGCGCAGGTGACCCGGCTCCTCTCGCAATACTGGAAGTGTTTGCAGCCGGGGTTCCAGCAGGTGGAGGACGCGCCGGAGGCGGGGCTGTTGGTGCAGTTCAAGCTCGGCAAGGCCATTCGCCAGTACCAGGCGCGCCGCTTGGCCGAGCACCACGAAATGGTGCAGTTGCCGGTGCTCAAAAAGACAGTGCACTTCTGGGACGACCAGGTGATGGCGCTGGCCTCGGTTCAGGACGCCGACACGGTTGTCGTGTGCGTGCACGATCCGCCGGAGGTATGGGGGGCGGCGGACCCGGTGTTGGGCACGCTCGACTTGGCCAACCTGGTGGTGCTCGACCCGAGCGCCAAGGTGGCGGAGTGGGCAACGCTGCGGGGGTATGCCGTCGTGGACGTCTACTTGCCCACCTTCATGGATGACGACTACGCATATCTGCTGCTCAACACGGGGCTGGAGTTGATGTTGTATCTTTGGGACAACTACCTCAGCTTCTTTTCCGCCACCAAGATGGCGTTTGTGGGGGTGGGAGAGGCGTATCTGGGCGTGGTGCACTTGTTGGGCCACCGGGACGTGCGGCTGGTGGTGAAGGCTCTGGTTGCCGTGACGGACCGCCAGCCGCTCCGCGCCGTGGTGCCGCTTGTGGACGAGAGCGTCACCGACTGGTACTTCCGCAACCTGTTGGTGTTCACGGCGCACAACCACCCGGTCTGGGACGGCCAGGGCGAGCAGGTGAAGCGGCCGCGGCGCAAGTTTGGCCGCGTGCTCCGGGCCGACGCCTTGGGCTCGAGCGAGGTGTTCCGCGAGCGGTGGGAGGAGATGTCCGACTTTGTGCTCGACGGGTTTGAGGAGTGAGGTGTATAGACACTACACGACGCGTGGGAAGCGCCGGTCAAAGTCGCGCGTAAGCAGGTCAATGTCCGGGGCGGATCTGAGGTGCGCCGGTTTGGAGGGACGCGGGGGCGCCACCTTGACAGCGGCCGGCTTCTTGAGCAAGGCGGGCGCGGGCTCAGCAGCCGGTTTTGCTGGCTGTGGCGCGACCGCCGGCTTGTCGGCCGTGCGGCCAGCCGGCTTTGCCTGCAGCGCCCGGCCCAGCGCCCGGCGGATGTTGCGCACCGGTGCCTCGTGCTCCTCGAGCGTCCGCGGAATGTCCATCAGATGGCGCGACACCACCACCTCGTCCGTGTAGCGGCCGTACCCGTGCGCCGTCTTGACGGGCGCCGGCTCGCCTTTTCTGCTGAGGAGATCCTGGACGCGGCGCTGGATCAGCGAGGACCGCTTGTGCATGGGCACGCCGCCGGTGAGGTTGGCCGACGGCACGCGCTCGCCGGTGCGCAGATCCAGGACGGCCCGCTTCTCGCCCGTGAGCAAGCTGCGCAAGCCGCTGATGCTCGAGCGCTTCCACCGATTGCCGTTCAGGACCGTGCGGGGCTTGTCGTCGCCGGTGGGCGTGCCGCGCCACAGACGGCCGCTGTCCTGCTTGTCCAACGTGCGGAGAAAGTCGACGCTGCTGCCAATGTGCTGCAGGTGGTCGGGCGAGAGCTCCACAACGTTGTCGCCGGTGGTGTTTCCAATGCCCTTGATGGCGCTGCGGAGGTTGGCGTGCGAGTCCAGCCGCGCCACGCTCTCAGAGGACACGGGGTCGCGGCGCTTGGGAATGACAAACTCCTCCTGCGGGAGCGCCGGCAGGGTGGCCAGACGGCGCTTGGCAGACGGGTCGATGCCGGCAGACGGGTCGATACTGGCGAAGGGGTCCGCCGCGATGGACTCGGGGAGCAGCAGCTGGGAACGCAGCAGCAACGCCAGCCGCGACTCGGCCGACGCCGCCAGCCGCTGGGGCGACAACGAGACCGCGTTCATGGTGAGATCGAGCGTGGGCTTGGCGGGGACGGCGACGGGCGTGCTGATGCCGCTGAGCACCAACGCCGGCGGCTGCGGCTGCGGCTGCGGCTGCGGCATGGCGGGCGCGCGCTTTGTGTAGTCCTCGATGGGCACGGGCATGCTGCGCATGGCACACAACTCGGCCAACAACTGGTAGGCGTTGGGCCGCTTGCGGGGGTCCTCGCGCAAGCACGCACTGATGACGTTCTTGAGGCGGTGCAGGAAGACGGGCGCGGGCGGGAACTGGAAGCGCGCATGGAGGATGGCGCGCTCGCCGCCGGCATGCTCGAAGGGCGTGGTGTAGTAGCACAACTTGTACAAGAAGACGCCCATGGCCCAGATGTCCAGCTTCTCGCCAATGGGAAAGCCACGGTAGAGGTCGAGCATCTCGGGCGCACGGTACTGGGCGGTGGTGTAGCGCATGATGTCGTCCTGGAGACGCTTGAACTCGTCGGCGTTGCGGGGCGGGCGGAGAACAGCCAGCGCCAGGCCAAAGTCGCACAACTTGTAGTGGCCGTTGCTGATGAGCACATTCTCGATCTTGATGTCGCGGTGGATGAGCGGCGGCTGGAGCGCGTGGCAGTTGGCCACTCCCTCGGCGATCTCGGCGCCGATCTGCAAGATCTCGGGCTCGGTGAGCTTGTGGGTGAGGCGCGTGTTCATAAAGTCGATCAAGCCGTTGCCGGCGCAGTACTCCATGAGCACGAACACCTCGTAGCCGCCGGCGGCGAGACGCAGCGCGTGCAGATCGATGTACAGCACGATGCAGCGGTGGCCCTTGAGGCGCTTCATGGCGTCGACCTCGGCGCGGAGAATGTTGAGGGTGGGCTTGTCGGGCACGGCGACGCGCTTGAGACACACGAGCAGCGTGCCGTTGTAAGGGGGCAGCACGTCACAGGTGTAGACGTGCGCGTAGCCGCCCTGCGAGAGGTACTTGCGGATGACGGCCTGGTGCGAGCCCACCGTGAGACACGTCCCGGGCGGGTATGCATTGGGCGGGGGCGGGGCCATGGAGGAAGAAAGCCGCGAGGCGGAGCACCGGAAATGGGAAACGTCGCAGGAAGGGCACGTCGCAGGGAATATTGGATTATATAGTGGGCCCGCTACACCTGGGGGCCGGCGGCCTTCACCTCGGCGGTCGCCTCGTCGGCGTACTTG
>JAJMSD010000200.1:0-12857 GCA_030558265.1 [Candida] pseudocylindracea
GGACCTGCCCGCCGCAGCCCCGCGCCGACACACCCGCGCCGCCGCGCCCGGCGCGCCCGGGACACGGAAACGGCCCGCGGCCGTTGAGTGCGCCCAACAATGGCGTGGTCGCGAGACGTGCGCTGGCCCGCGCGTGCCGCGCAGCCACGCACGGCCCGGGTCGCACTGCCTGGCGCAGCGGCGCGGCCGCACAACGCACGGCCTGGCTGGCCCCGAGCCACGCGCGGCCACGTGGCCACGGCCGCATATCGCGCGGACTTAGTGCGGACTTAGCACACAATGACAGCCAACGGTCACACCATTTACGGACACGATTGCCTATCTGGGCACGCGGTGGCGCCGCCGGGGTCCCTATCTCCCGCCCCAGCCGCTACGCCCGCCGCTATCCCCGCCCCGGCGCTATCCCCGCCGCTACTCCCGCCGCAAGCGCTCCTCCTCCGCCTGCCGCCGCTGCTGCGCGTAGTCCCGCACGCGCTTCGCGCTCGCCGCCACCACCGCCTCGCTTGCGTCCACCACTGCCTCGATTGCGCGGATCGCCGCGTCCGTGTTCAGCACCGCGCCCTCCTGCGCCTCCAAGATCTGCTTCAGCGCCAGGTCCGGGAGCGTCTTGGACGTGATCGCGCCAAACCGTGCCACCACCGCCGCCACCGCCTCCTCGCGGTTCAACACGGCCGGGTGCGTCTCCACCAACGCCACAAGCGCGTCGCAGCACGCCGGCAACACGTCGTAGTCGTCCTTCGTGCCCTTGTCCAGCACAAGGTCAAACATCTCCCCTGCTGCCGCGGCCGGCACCATGGTCGCCGCCGAGCCCAAAAACTCGTACGCAAGCCGCCGCACCCCCGCGCCGTCGTCAATCTCGTGCTTGCGCGGCCCCATCTGGATCACCCGCACGTAGTCCCGCCGCTTGTCCAACTCCGCATACACCAACGGCAACACCTCCACAAGCGCCGGCGCCACCATCGCCGGGTGCGTGTGCAGCGTCAGCACAAGCGTGTCGAGCACTGCCCGCTTCACCTCAAGCACCGGCAGGGCCAACGCCCGCAGCACCGGCAACACAAGCGGCGCAAGCACCGCCGAGAGCTCCCCGTCCACGTGGCCGCCGCCACACAACTTCTTGAACGCCGACACCACCGCAAACTGCGTCGCCGGCGCCTCGTCGCTGTGCGCAAGCAACTCGCCCAACTGCGCCACCCGCGCCGGCGCCACCAGCCCCGCAAGCGCAAAGCACTCGCCCGCCACCTTGGCACCGTCCCCGCTTGCGTCCCCATCCCCGATCGACAGCGTGAACCGCACCACCGCGTCCCAGACCGCCTGCACGCTTGCCGGGTCCGCCGTGCCCGCGGTCTGCAACGCCTCCTTGAGCGCCACTGCCACAAGAATCGACCGGCCAAGCGGCTGCCGCTCGTCCAACTGCCCCACCACCAGCTGCAACCGCCGCCCCAAGTCGAGCGCCACGTAGAACCCGAGCAGCCGTGCCGCCGCCGTGCGCACCGCCGCATTGCCGCTGTCAAAGTACGCCAAGAAGCTTGCCGGCTCCACATCCACCGGGTAGAACTGCAGCGCAAACGCCACAAACTGGATCACGTACGGCGTCGCCTCGCCGCCGTTCACCGCGGCCACCGCCGCGCCAACCTCGCCCTGCAACAGGGCGTCGTTCCCCGCACACACCGCCGCCACGCGCAGCACCAACCGCGCGTCCGCGTCGAACAGCCCCACCACAAGCTCCCGCAACTGCGCGCCGCCCATCTGCTGTGCCACGGCCTGCACCACCGCGTCGAGCGCCGTGGCGTCCACCAGGTCCTGCTGCGGCGCCTGCAACGCCTGTTTGATCAACGCCACCGCGCTCGCCAACAGCGCCGCCGGTACTGCCACCTGCAACACGCCGGCCGCGACCTGAAGATATGCGTTGAGGTCGCGCATCTCCAGCGACGCGCCGCTGCCTGCCAACGCCTCGAGCACCCGCACCCGCAGCTCCACCGGCACCGGCGTGTGTGTGTTGTTCACCACCTCCGGCAACGTTGCGAGCACCCTGTGCTTGGGCAGCCCTGCCGCCGTGTGGGTCGAGGCCACGTAGCCGAGCAACTGCGCAAGCGTTGCATCGAGCCACTGCGGCGGCACCGTCACCAGTGCCACCAACCGTCCCGCGCCCGCCACCGCTGCCACCGCCACCAGCTCCACCAGAAGACACTCGTGCACAAGCACAAGCACCGGCTCGAGCTCCGGCGCCGCGAGCGGCCGTGCCGTGGCCCAGTCCACCAACGCGCCAAGCGCAAGCGACCGCAACTGGCCCAGGTGCAGCCGCGTGGAGGCCTTTTCCAAGATGGCCTGGGCCAAGGGCGCCGTGTCGACCGGCACGCGCGCGCTCGCGAGAATCACGTCCAGCAGTGTCTTGAGCGCCTCCACCACCAACCCGTGTGCCAGTGCACGGAGGGCCTGGGTCACGTTCGCCACCACCGCCGCCCCGCCGCTCCCGGCGAAAACCAGCTCGGGGCTGTTCGTGCGCGCCAACACCGAGTAGAACCGGATAAGCTCCTGCAGCGGCACGGGCGAGCCGGCACCCGCGCGCACCAGCTCGATCGCCAGCAACACCAGCGCCACGTCCTGCGGCGAGCCGAGACCCTGCGCCGTCTTCAGAAGCACCAGCAACAACACGAGCGTCGGCAGCAAGTGCGTCTGTTTGGCGGGCACAAGAAGCAGGTGCACGGCGCACCGCACCACCAGGGGCGCCACGGCCGCCAACGGCTGCTGCGCCTGCGGGTACAGAGCCACAAGGCCCACAAGGGCAGTCAAGGCCGCCACCGCCTCCTGGGCAACTGCGTCGACCGAGTCGCCCACAGCGGTCACCAACGGCTGGCCGCAGCGGGCAAGGCCGTCGACAAGAAGCTGCTGGGGAAACGCCGTGAGCACCACCGCCACCGTGTGGGCAGCCGCGCGCCGGAGCCGCCACGACACGTCCAGATCGTCGCCCTCGTCCTCCTGCACGTACTCGTCGTCCAGGTACACAAACTCGTCGTCGTCTTCCTCCTCGTCCATCTGCAGGTCGGGGTTGTTCACCATGTACGGGTCGTACGTGAGAAACTGCACGCACGCATCCAACACCTCGGGCACTGCCGCGGGGGCCTTGGGCGCCACCAGGTCAATGGCCTGGAAGCCGGCGGCGCGCACGGTGTCGATCTGCGCCTGGGTGTCCGCGTCGTCGTGCAACGCGTCGATGGAGTCGAGGCGGAGTGCGGCAAACGCCACGCGGAGGAGCTGGGGCACGTGCCGGGCAATGTCAGCGCCCAGGTCGCCCACGGCACACACCAACTGCAACTGCGTGGTGGGGCTCTTGGACAGGGCGAGCTCGACCACCTGGGCAACGATCTTGTTCAACTGGGCCGCGGAGGCCTTGCCGGCCAACGCGCCCAACGTGTGGACGGCCTTCAGCGCAATGGCGCCGTCGCCGGTGCTGGCCACGGCAAGAACGGTGTTGGTGGCGGTGGTGAAGTCGGCGTCGCGCATGCGGTCGCCCAAGTGGGCCACGACGTCGCTGAGGATCTCCATCAGGTCGAGCAGCTTGGCGGCAGCGGCGGCACTGCCCACCAGCGCCAACACCGTGTCCATGACGGTGCGCGCAGTGGTGGCGCTGACCACCAAGTTGGCCAAGACGGCCTTCAACGCCATGGTCAGGATGGAGACGGTGATGTGGGAGGCGCGGGGCGCGGCAACGAGGCGGCGCACCATGTCGACGACGCCGTCGTTCTCGACAAACTGCGTGTACGGCGGGAAGCAGCCCACGGCCTGGTTCTGGATGTCCAGGTTGGTGTCGTCGAGGCCGCGGAAGAGCACCTCCTCGATCTTGGTGGCGTCGCTGCGTGTGAGCAGCTCGGGCGCGGTCAGGAGGAGCTGCTGGATGTCGTTGAGCGCCATGTAGCGGAGGTCGGGGTCGACGTCGGCCGCCTTGTCGAGGAGCTGGCTGATGGTGGACAGCATTTGCAGGAGGACGCCGCGGGGCTAAGGAGGGAAGAGTGGCGTCAGGCGTATTTGTGCAGCCGGCGTTTGCAGCGGCGGTGCGGTCTGGCGGGTGCAATTGACTACCGGTGCCGTGGGCTGCGGGGTGCCGTGGCCTGCTGTGGCCTATGCCAAGCCGTGGCGCACCAACCGCGTGTAGCCCTCCACCGCAGCCACCAAGTCGGCCACGTCCACGTACTCGTTGGCGCCGTGGGCCACCGTGATGGTCCCGGGACCGTACAAGTAGCGCTTGAAGGGCCCCGTGAGGAAGGGCACGTCCGTGGAGTACGCCAACACGATGGTGTCGAAGCCCGGCACGTCAAAGTCAAGGTGCACCTCGTTCACGGCGCCGTGGCTCACAACGGTGACGTTCGGCTGCGTGGCCGCCGCCACCTCCACCAAGCGCTTCACTTCCGGAAGGTCGGCAGCAACGCGCACGGAGCAGAGGGCGGAGGCGTCGGCGGGGATGACGTTGGCGGCCAACCCGCCCTGCATCTGGCCCGGGTTGAAGGTCAGCGGGCCGAGCAAGGTGTCGACGGGCCACTCGGTGTCGATCAACTCGTTCAACACCTTGACGAGCTGCACGTTCGCGTTCACGCCCAACTGCGGATAGCCGGAGTGGGAGGCACGGCCCTTGGCGACAATGTCAAAGAGGTACATGCCCTTGTGGCCGACGCCGAGCTTGAGCTCGGTGGGCTCGCCGAACACAACGTGCTCCCACGTGGCGTTGAGCGCGGCGTGCGCCGTCTGCATGCCGTCGCCGCCGGTCTCCTCGCCGACGACAAACAACAAGGCGAGGTCCAGGGCATCGAGGGAAGGCGCGAGCTGCAAGTAGGTGTGCACCATGGTGGCCACCAGCGCCTTGGCGTCGCACGCGCCGCGGCCAAAGATGCGGTCGCCCTCGCGGTGGTACGGGATGTACGGCGGGACGGTGTCGATGTGCAGCGTGAGGAGCACGGTGGTGTTGCGAACGCCCGCGTGGGCGTAGATGTTTTCGCGGCGGGGTGCCGTCAGCACCGTCTGGCGCTCGACCACAAGGCCGTGGTCGGCGAGGTAGCCCGCGAGAAAGTCGCCGACGGCAAACTCGTGCGGCTTGATCAGCTCGGTCTCGACAAGCAGCCTGTGGAGCGCAAGGAGGGCCGCGAGGGAGTCCTCGGCAGCCATTGGCTCCTGGAGGGGCGCGGCAGAGGCGCGGAGGGCAAGGAAGGCAGCGGCCGCGGAGAAGAAACGCATGGGCGAGCGGTGTGGCGGCGAGCAGAGCGGCAATTGCGACCGTGACGCAAGGGCGGAGATAGCGTGTAAGCGCGGAGAGGCGCGGGAAGACACGGCCAGGCGCGGGTGTGGCGGGGCGGCGGGCAGCGGGCAGCGGGGCGGAGGATCGCGGGGCAGCGGCCAGCGGCCAGCGGGGCGGGGTGCGAGCTGACGGCGGACCCTGCCCCGTGGATGGCCGCTGCGCGGCGTTGCGGACCGGGTGCTACTTCGCTTTTTATGTGGCGGCGTGTTCGGCTCGTGCTCAGCGACTGGGATGACACCATCACGGCCCGGGACACGCTCGCGCTTGTGGCGGCGGCGGGGTATGCGACGCAGCCCGGGTTCCTGCGGCCGTGGAGCCACTACGGCGACGTTTACGCGGCGGAGCTCGAGGCGTACAACCGGGGGTTCCGGAAGGACCCGGCCGTGCTGGCGCTTGTGAACCACGAGCGCTACCAGGCGGGGGTGCGGCCGGTGGAGCGCAGCGGGGTGGATGCGGCGCTTGCGGACGGCTTGTTCCTGCGGGTGCGGGTGCCAGACCTCCAGGAGCAGGCGGCGCGGGTGGAGATCAAGCCGGGGTTCTGGGAGGCGCACCGGCACTTGGGGGCGCACGGAGTGCCGCTCCGGGTGATCAGTGTGAACACGACGCTGGTGATCATGCAGCGGTGCTTTGAGGAGCAGGGACGGGTGGTGGAGTGCCACTCGAACGAGCTCGAGTTTGGGAGCGACGGCTACGCGACGGGGCGGTGGGACCCGCACACGCGGGAGATGCGGAGCGGCACGGACAAGCAGGCGGTGGTGCGGGAGATGGTGGCGGCGGGCGGAGAGGGCGCGGTGGTGTATGTGGGGGACAGCGCAACCGACGTGCTTGCGATGCTCGAGGCGGACGTAGGGATTATCATTGGGGAGGGGACGGCGCGGGCGATGGCGGAGCAGCTCGGCGTCGCGGTGGTGCCGCTTGCCCACGGGCCGCAGGTGGACCGCTGTGTCTACCATGCGAGCAGCTGGGCGGAGATTGCCGGTCTCGTTGGCGCGTAGGGCGGTGGGCGGCGCGACAGAGGCGGCGCGGTGGAGGCGGCACCAGTGACTCTCGATAGACAGCCCATGGCACACTAGATGGCACCCTGGCGCCGCTTCTCGAGGAACTGCTTGTACGGCGGGGCGGTGGGGCCCTGGACCGGGTCGAGCAGGGCGTGGGGCGCGGCGGGGTCGATGGTGTAGGTGGCGTCGCTGTCGTAGGCAGACAAGTCGCCGCAGGCGACAAAGGGGGCGACGACGCGCTCCTCGTCGGGCAACTCCATGTGCTCGAGGGTGGTGGCGCGGCCGATGCCGGCGCCCTCAAAGAACTCCTCGGTGGAGGTGGTGAGCAGCAACTGCGGGGTCCAGCCGGGGCGCGGACGATAGCCCAAACAAACGATGAAGGCCTCGAGCGAGGTGCCGCGGGAGGAGCGGGGTTTGGCACAGACGACACGGTCAAAGAGGAAGCCCAACTGGGAGTACAACAAGTCAATGTCGCGGCCGCGGAAGATCTTGGCGACAAAGGCACCGCCGGGGCGGAGGACGCAGGTGGCGAGCTGGAGAGCGCAGAGAATCAACTGGGCCTGGATGTACTCGTCCAAGTCGTGCAAGCCGGTGACGTCGGGGGCGCCGTCCAGGCAGACAAAGTCGGCGGGTTCGCCGCCAAACTCGTCCAAGATGCGCTGGAGGGTGTGCGGGTGGGTGATGTCGGCCTGGAGGGTGGTGACGCCGTCGATGGGGGCCATGGGCTGGAGGTCGACGGCAACGATCTTGGAGTCGGTGTCGGGGCTGCGCAGGAGCTGGCGGGCGAGCACCTGCAGCCAGGAGCCCGGGGCGGCACAGAGGTCGACGACGCGGCGGAGGCCGGCAAAGAGACCAAACTCCTCGTCGAGCTGGAGCAACTTGAAGGCCAGGCGGGCGCGCCAGCCCTCCTCCTTGGCGCGGCGGTAGTACAAGTCGCGCTTGTCCTTGCTCTGCTTGCCCATGTGAAAAGTGCGTGAAAAATATCCGACGTAGACACATCATGTTGAGCGCGAGAGTCATGCGGAGCGCGGCGCGGCGGTGGGTGCACACGGGGAAGCAGCAGGTGGTGGAGCAGGCGCGGGCGGAGCTTGAGACGTCGGGGCGGTTTGTGCCGCCGGTGGTGAAGGCGGGGGAGTTGGGGTTGCCGCTTGCGCCGGGGGTGGATGCGGAGACGCCGGTGCCGTTGCCGGTGGAGTTGGCGTACAAGGCGCCGCTCAAGTGGCCGGTGCGGCACCGGCACCTCACGGGGGAGATCACGCTCCGGCTGTACGGGAAGGGGCCGGTGGAGGCGTTTCTGGAGTTTGCGCTCCGGGCGGGCTACTACCTCGGGATTCCGATGACGGGGCCGCGGCCGTTGCCGCTCAAGGTGGAGAGCTGGACGTTCATCCGGTCGCACTTTGTGCAGGCCAAGAGCAAGGACAACTGGGAGCGCAAGACGCGGCTGCGGGTGGTGCTGTGCTACGACTGCACGGAGGAGGTGTTCCAGCACTTGGTGGACACGTTGGCGCGGTACAAGCCGGAGGAGGTGTTGGTGAAGGCGACCATGTACAAGCACGAGCTGTTGGAGGCGGCGGCGGCGGAGTTGGGAGTGGAGGCGGCGGCGGAGGAGGAGATGTCGGCGGACGTGCAGGCGAGGGTGGCGGAGTTGTTGGCGGAGTTTGGGGAGGGTGCCGAGGAGGCGGCGGGTGCCCCGGGCAGTGCCAAGGACCGCGCCTGATGTACATAGCAACTACGTGTCGAGAGCAGGGCGCTAGCCGTACATCTGCCAGTCCTCGTCCTCGTCCTCGTCGTCGGGCGGGAGCTCGATCTTGCGCCGCGCCGTGACGTCGACGCGGCACATGGGGCAGGTGTTGTTGGCCTGGAGCCAGGGCCGGATGCAGTCCATGTCGTAGACGTGCTTACAGTTGGGCAAGGCGACGATGAGCGGGTGCGGGTCGAGGGCAAACTCGCTGGTGCAGATGGGACAGGAGTCGGGGGTGCCGCGGAGGAGAGCCAAGTCCTGGGGCCGCACGCGCTCCAAGCTGTCGATGAACTCCTCGGAGACGCCGTGGGTCTTGCCGCGGAGCAGGCTGGCCATGCGGTCGGCCATGTCGGGGTCAATCAACTGGGCGAGGGCGGCGGCGAGGTCCTGGTCGCCGGTCTGGAGGGACGCGAGAATGGCGGCGAGGGTGGCGGGCCGCGTCGGGGCGGCGGTGGGGCGGCTGGGGGCGCTGCCCATGTCGTGCTCGGTGTCGTACGACGACATGAGGGTGGCGGGTGCTTTTAAGCAGCATAATCTGATACACCATCTTCCCATGCTGATTGACTGGGTGCAGATCCGGGCCGAGGCGCCTGGGTTTGAGCCGCTCGAGCATGAGCGGGTGATCCACGCGGTGGCGTCGGCGCGCACGGAGGTGGCGATCGAGCCGCAGGGGACGGCGCCGACGAAGCACGCGCTCCGCGCGGCGGGACGGGTGTTTGTGACGACGCAGCGGATGGTGCTTCTCGCAGGCGAGGGGGCGCCGTTCCGGCTGTTCCAGGTGCTCTACGGCGAGGTGCGCACGCACGGGGCGGAGCTGCTGTGGTTCGGGCCGAACCGGTGGCGGGCGTCGTTCGTGTGCCGCGACTACGCAAGCGGCTTGCTCAAGGGGGAGCGGTACGACGTGGTGGTGACGTTCCCGGACGGCGGGATGGTGGAGTATGTGCGGGCGTTCGGTGCGCAGTGGCTGCGGGTGCGGAGCGGCGAGGACCCGAACGACGATCTCCCCCAGTACCGTGAATGAGGCAGCAGGGGTCTGCAGGGTGCAGCGCTCCGAGAGGGAATGCAATGCGACGTGCCGGCGCATGCAGCGGCGCAGGGAGGGTTTGTTGGGCGGGCGGCTGCCGGCCCGGGGGTTCTTGTCCGAGGGCGGAGGTTTCACATTCCCGCGAGACGAGCAGCGGGTGGCGGGCGGCGGGCGGCGGGCAGCGGGCGGCGGGCGGCCGCAGGCGGGCGTGTCGCGGGCATTGTTTGCCGCGGAGCGGCGCCGGACGCCGATCGTGCCGCGGGAGGGGCCCGTCCGGGGCGAACACGCCGTGCGCCACGGGGTGGATGTGCGGCGAGAATAGTGGGGCGATATCCCGGTAGCGCGGGGGCGGTGATCATGCGCGCAGCGGCATTAAACGCGGTGCATTAGACCCTTGCGGCGCGCAGGACAGGAGAGAATGAACAATTTAACCCGTGCAGCCGCGGATGCGTGGCGCCACGCAGTTGCAGGAGCCGTGGACAGGGCCGCATGCGGCCGCAGGCGGCGCGTCGCACATCCACCGCGGGCGGGGTTGGCCCGGGCCGCACCTCCCGCGGGTGTGGGCGGTGCGCGCCGGCCGCTCCCGCGCACCACTCGTATCCGCCCGGGGACGTTCCCCCGCCTCTGCATGTCCGGGCGTGTCTGCACCCGTACGCGCCGGGTTACGAGGCGCCTCCTCCGTTGCTCTGGAATGTGCGAGGCAGACAAGGTTGGGACTCTGCAGGGGGGCAGTATCGCCCATTGAGGCCTGCACCCGGAGAGCGGATGCGCACGTCGCGCCGATCGCCCGGCAGAGTCGCCGACACGGCCCCGCCCGCCCGCGCACGCAGGCACTCGCCTGTGCAGGCCACGCCCCCTCAGCCGCGACGCTGTTTCAGATCACCGGCCGCCGCGAGCGCGCCGCCGGCTGGCCCCGCGAGCCCGGCCCGACGCGGACCGGCCCCAGTGACCACCGCCGGCAGCAACAAGCACGGCCACAGGCACGATAGGCGGCGCGCATCCGCCCGCGCGCACTGCCCCGCCGCCGCCGTCGCCGGCCACACGGACCGCCGAATGCCGTCGCTCGTAAATATTTACGAGCTGCAGAGCGACGCGGGCTGCTGCGGGCAAACACCGCCGAGAGGGATTTTGCGGGTGCTGCGAGCGCCCGCGCCACGCCCGGCGGCCGCGCAGCAAGCGCGCAGCAAGAACGGAGCCGCGCGCCCCGGGCGGCGGCCGGCCGTTGGGCCGCAGGCGGCCTTCTGCCGGTGCCGGTCCGTGCGCCCTGGTGCGGGGTGTGTGCCGGCACGCGCGCCCGCGCCGGGCCGTGCTCCGCCCCAAAAGCTTTTGCTCGCGTGGCTGACGCCCGCGCCCAACAAACGGACAAATGTTCATGCAATAGAACCCTCCCGAGTACAAAAAAAGAAACGTGCATGGGCGCGGAGCCGGGCTTGCGAGGAGCGGGTGGCAGGTCTGGGAGCGGGCGGTGTGCGGGGGGTGGTGCGGACGGCGGGCGGGCGGCGGCGGTGCGTGTGCCTGTTGGCGGGGGGCGGCGGCGGCGCGTGTGGTTGCGGGCGGGACGGGAACCCTGCACCTGCGCGCATCTGGTAACGCTCGTCGTTTGGGCGCACGGAGCGCCGAGTTGTTCCGGCGCCGCACGCATGACGAGCGCGGCGCGCAGACAATGCCGTGCTCCACCTCGGCCGGAATATGGGGCCGGTGCCGTTGTGACGTGCGCCTGCGCCAGTGCCGTGCGACGGCCGCGGCGTGGCGTGGTGCCGTGGTGCCGTGGCGGAGTTCCGTGCAGCACGGGCCGAGCGACGCGGGCCGGGCAACGGGCGCCAAGACAGCCGGATGCGCCGGCCACACGGCACCGCCACCGCCACCGCGCGCGGCCGTGGCCTGCGCCCCGTCGCCTGCGCCCCGCCGTGCCGTCCCCGCCGGACCCCAAATATAGTCATGGATTTTCATTACACGCCGGCACACCGGCCGCCTATTATTAGCAACCCCATGCAGCACCTACGCCGCCATCGGCGGCATCAGGGTCTCCCCGTCCAGGCCGCTGCGCTTGGGACGGCGCTTGCCCATGTGGGTCTTGTAGTGCTGCATGCAGTTGTCGTGGCGCGAGAAGCGCGCGCTGCAGCCCTCGAAGGGGCACTTGTGGCGGCGCTCGCCCGTGTGGATGCGCGAGTGGCGCGCGAGGTGGCCTGACGTGGTGAACTGCTTGTTGCACACCTTGCAGTGGTACTTGCGCAGGCGCAGCGCGGGGATGGTGTGCACGGGCGCGCTCTTGGGACCGGACGCGCCCGCCGGCGCCACCGCCACGTAGGGCAGGTAGGGCATGTCGACGGGGTGGTACATGACGGGGCCGTCACGCGGCGGCATGTTGTACGGCGGCATGTGGTGGACGGGGCGCGGCAGGAGCAGCACGCCGCGGGGCGCAGCAGGCGTGGCCATCAGCGGCACCCGCAGCGCGAGCAGCGCCACGCCGTGGGCGGGTGGCGCCGACATGGGCAGCGCCGAGTCCAGGAGCATGGGCATGCTCAGGTCGTACGCGCCGATCGAGTGCGGCGGGTGGAGCACCACCATCTGGGGCAGCTTGTGCTCCAGCGGCGGCAGGCGGAGTGTGTTGAGCGGCGAGAGGCGCGGGCGCGACAGCTCGGGCGTGATCACCAGCTCGAACACCTCGTTCTTGGGCAACTTGAGCTCGTCCACCACCTTCCACAACGGTGGGAGCTGCGTCTCGCTCTCGCTCTTGGACGGAAAGTCCAGGTACAGGGCAGGCAAAAGGGCCATGGCCATGGTGTGGGAAGAAGAGATGACGGGAAAGTCGCACGAAAAGAGCCGGGCGCGGGAACCGGGCGGAGTCGGGAAGGATCGGGTGGCGTGGGCGGGTGCAGGTGGGAGGCGCGGCCCGGGTGTTTAGTAAGCAGGCGGCGGCGGGGAGTGGCGGTGCGTGACGGCGTGTGACTGCGGCCGGCGGATGTTCCAGACGCTTCTCGGTAGCGCCGGGAGGCGGGCCAGGCGAGGGTCTGCTTATATACAGAAACGCCGGCGAGCGCAGCGTCTCTGCCATGCTGCGGACGCAGCAGCAGCCCTGATTTACGAGCCCTCCTGCACCGCAGCATAATGCTCCTGCCCTGCATGGCCGTGCGCGTGTGTGCATGTGCCGGGCTGCATGCGTCGCGGGCTGGCCGCGTGGCGCTCCTGCATGCGCTCCTGACACGGGAGGTGTCTCTCCAAGCCCCATCCAACGGCGATAGGGTTGGGCGCCGGGCGGCACGATCGCCCGACACGATCCTCGCCGGGCAAACGCCGCCGCGGCACGCCGTCCCCGCGCGGTCCCACGGCGCCCGCGCCCGCGCAGGCCACGGCGCCCGCGCCGCACCCCGCCGGACCCTGGTTGCTAGTGTGTTTGTACCACCGCCTCGCGGAATTCTCCCGTCCCTGAAACACCCTCGCAACGGGGCGATTGCGCAGCAAGGGCGCTGCTGCAGCGGCCCGTTCCCCACACCGCCCCGCCGGCGCACGCGCGGACGTCAACACCCACGCCGCCCGCAGCGCCCTCAGCCGATCACCTCCCGCGCACCCTGCGAACACGGACGGACCGCCCGGCCCGCGCAGCCCGCGCAGCCCTGCAGCCCTGCAGCCCTGCAGCCGTGAGACACGCGTGCAGGGCCCGAACCGCGCCATAATCGCCCGCCGCGGCGTGACCGCAGCCACACGGATGCAGGGCTCGAGCCCGCGCCGCCCGCGCCGCCCGCGCCAAGACCGTGCCGCCGCGCCGCCGCCCCGCGCTCGACCCTCTCCACTCACACCTCGGGGAGCGCC
>JAJMSD010000201.1:0-12759 GCA_030558265.1 [Candida] pseudocylindracea
ACCCCCCCCCCCCCCCCCCCCCCCCCCCCCCCCCCACGACTATTCGTACACTCTGGCCCTACACGACGCTCGTCCGATCTCGACGGCCGCCCGGCCCCGCGCCCCTACGGCGCTCTGGCCCCGCGCGTGCCCCTCTCCGCTCCGCCGTGCGGGGTCGCCGATGGCGCGCATCCGGCACACACGCACCGACACGCGGACCCATCACGTGCGCCGTTGGCTGCGTGGCTCCACCGAGACACGTGCACACACATTCCTGCGTGGCGCAGCGATCCGCCGCATCAATGCAACGCCGACACGAACGTCTGTTCTCGGTGTTGCCGGGCGACGGCGCCGATCGCAACTCTAGACGGCGAGCGAAGCGGGGCGCGCCTTGCGCCTGTGCCCCCGCGTGTCCGCGCGGCGGAGCCCGAGCCCGTGCCGCCTGCCCTCCGCGCACCCCCGCGCCCCCGCCCGCGCGGTCCACCTGGCGCCGCGCTGCCGCCCGCCCCATTCACGCCCGCGGCAGCCCTGTGCCGATAGCACAGCGTCAACAACGGCGTTGCTCCATTGGGAGCGCGCCCGTGCCTAATTCCCACAGCCCGCCTTCCGCTTTCGGCACAGGCGCCGCGCATGGCTGCGTCTGCTGCAGCGACGCGCGTCGCGGCGGCACGCCAGTGCGCACGGACGCGCGACATGCCTGCTTCGCCATGCACGCACGCGCGTGTCCATGCGCCTCCGTGTCCCGTAACCCGCCCTGCGCGGCCACCGCGTTCCCAGCCCGCCCGCAATCGGCATTTGGCCCAGCCTTGGTGCTCGTCACAGGGGGCTCTCAGGCAACAGGCGCAATTTTTAGGGCGCACCCACAACACTCCCTTTTCCCCCCCACCCTCGTCGTTCCCTCGCACGCCCGTGTTTGTGCCCGCCCCGTTCCGCACCAGTCCCGGGTCCCCGCAAACTGTCCACTCCTTCGCCATGCTTTCCCACACCGTTTTCGTGTCCATCTTGGCCACCCTCGGCTCCGTGTCCGCGCTGTGCCTGATGGTCAGCGGCAACTACTACTGCGACAACACCAACGCCGTCGAGTTCGCCAACGTCGGCTACTCCGGCTCCTACAAGGACGTCACCAACATGGACGAGACCACCTGCCTGTGCACCCAGCTGCTGGTGCTGTTCTCCGGCTCCAACTCGCCGCTCGACGAGGAGTTGTCCGTCCACTTCCGCGGGCCCTTGAAGTTGTTGAACTTTGCCGTGTACTACCCCGGCTCGTCCTCCTCCAACGTCAAGCGCGACGCCGAGCCCGTCCCCCAGCCGGCCGCCAAGAACGTCGCCGCGCACCGCCACGCCAAGCGCGCCCTCACCACCGTCGAGGTGGTGCAGACCGTGTACGTCGACCTGAAGGGCAACCCCATCTCCGGCGCCATCTCCGACGTTGGCATCATCGCCAACACGCAGGTGCCGACCACCCAGGCCGCCAGCGTTGTCTCCCCGGCGCTGTCGGCCTCCACCGCCACCGCCGCCGCCGGCACCTCCTCCGCCGCCGCGGCCGGCACCAAGTCCTCCGCCGGCACCTCTGCCGCCGCGTCCTCCGCGGCGGCCGTGGCCAGCGGCGACTGGGTGCGCTCCTCCTACTACACGCCGGGCTCCACCTCGAACGTGACCTTCCTCAACACGTTGGGCGGCACCGGCTCCGGCGTGTGGCTGTCCTGCTTCGGCAACTCCCTCCTGTACGCCTCTGCCGACGGCACCACCGGCTCGTCCTCGGCCCAGGCGTTGGAGGAGGTGACGCTCGGCTCCGACTCCGAGTACATCATCATGTCGGGCTCGTCGTGCAGCGACTCGAGCGTCGGCGACTGCGGCTACTACCGCCTGGGCATCCCCGCGTACCACGGGTTTGGCGGTGCCAGCAAGCTCTTTGCCTTCGAGTTCCAGATGCCGACCGCGTCCGGCGACTCGAGCAGCAACAACTTCGACATGCCCGCCATCTGGTTGTTGAACGCCAAGATCCCCCGCACGTTGCAGTACGGCGACTCGCTGTGCCTGTGCTGGCTGACGGGCTGCGGCGAGTTGGACTTGTTCGAGGTGTTGAACTCGGGCAACGACAAGTTGATCTGCCACTTGCACGACGGCCAGGGCAACGACGGCACCTCCACCGGCGGCGGCGGCTCCCAGGACTACTTCACCCGCCCCACCACCGGCTCTGCCTACGGCTTGGCCTACTTCAACGGCGACGACAGCAGCATCCGCGTGATGTTGGTGGACTCGTTCGACTTTGGCTCCTCCTTGAGCGCCGAGACCGTCGCCGGCTACGCCTCCGCCCTGGCCTCCACCGCGACCCTCGGCTAGACCCCGCTTGTACCTTGTCTTGTCGCCAGCGACGCGTAGCAAATGCACCCGTTCTGGCAGAAGCTGCGTGCGCCGCCCAGGGCCCGGGCGTGCCCGCACCGGCGCGCTCCGCCAATAACAAGCCATCAAAAATCACCGCTCTCCTCCCCAATGCTCAGAACCTCTCGGACGGGGCGCCAGCAGGTGCGCCTGGTCTACACGCTGATTCTCGGCAACGACCTCAACGTCACCAAGGCCGGCAAGGTCAAGGTGTCTGTGGGCCTGGGCGGCCGCTCGCTGCGCACCGGCTACGTCGCGACCGTCTTTGGCGGCACCGGCGGCTTGGGGCGCCAGCTCGTTGCCAAGTTGGCGCGCCACGGCACGATCGTGCAGGTGCCCTTCCGCGACTCCATGCGCGCGCGTGACGTCAAGCTTACCGGCGACTTGGGCGTCGTGAACCCCATGGAGTTTGACATCCGCAACACCAAGCTGATTGCCGACGCCGTGGCCCACCTGGACATTGTCTTCAACTGTGTGGGCACCGAGTTTGACGGCTGGGCATTCAACATGGCCGACGTCAACGTGGAGGCGTCCCGCCGCATTGCCGCAGCCGCCAAGGAGGCCGGCGTCGCGCGCTTTGTGCAGGTGTCGCTGTACTGCGCCGACGCCGCGTCGCCCCTGAGCTTCTACGCCACCAAGGGCATGGGCGAGCAGGTGGTGCGCGAGATCATCCCCGACGCCACCATCGTGCGCCCCGGCAAGATGTACGGCCGCTTCGGCACGCGCTTCCTCCAGGACTTGGTGTGGCTCCGCCAGACGCTCTTCCACCGCGTGCGCCGGTTCAACGTGAACCAGTACGGCAAGACCTTCTACCCCACGCACTACATGGACGTGGCCAAGGCGTTGGAGGTGATTGGCTTTGACGACGCCACCGCGGGCCAGGTGTACGAGTTGCACGGCCCCGAAAAGTACTCGCTCTGGGACGTGAAGGAGCTCGTGTACACGGTGCGCCCGGACATGCGCTTCGCCGAGCTGGACTACCCCGTGTGGTGGGCCCGCGCCGCGTCCAAGTTGTTGTACGGCAAGTGGCGCAACATCCCCACGTTGGACGAGATCGAGCGCCAGTTGATCGAGCACGTGCCGCAGGCCGACGCCAAGACGTTCGCGGACCTCAACATCACCCCGGACAAGTTGGCCGACAAGATCCACGAGTACATCCTCCCCAAGGACCTTGCCATGACCGAGGTCATTGGCGAGGGCAAGCACAAGGTGTCCAAGGGCGGCGTGTACTTTGTGTAGGCGCGTAGAATATTTAAGCGACGAGGCATCCATCCCGCTCTTCTTCCATGCCGCCTGCGCGCTCGCTAGGCAAGGTCACGGCGGTGTTTGTGCTTGTCAAGGCGTTGCAGTGCGCCGTGCTTGCCGCCTGCCCGGTCCAGTTTGACACCAGCTCGCAGGTGCTCTTGCTGCACCCGCAGGCCGTGGCGCACCACGCCGCCAGCTGGCTTGCGCGCGCGCCGCGCCTCACCGCGCTCGTGCACCGCCTCGTTGCGTGGGACGCCGTGTACTTTGCCAGTCTCTTTGTGCACGGGCCCAAGTACGAGCACGAGCACGTGTTCGGGCCCTTGTGGTGGCGCCTCGTGCACCGCCTCGGCAACGGCAACTTCTACGACGGCCTCGTGCTCGCGACAGTCCTTGCCAATGCGTGCCACTACGCGCTGTGCCTCGTGACGTACCACCTCACGGCTGCCGTGTTCCGTGCCAATGCCTTGCGCGCCAGCTTGGAGCTGCGGCGCATGGCCGAGTACGCGGCCGTGTTTTGCGCCCTTGCGCCCGGCGGCGTCTTTCTCACCGCGCCGTACCTGGAGCCCTTGTGCGCCGTCTTGTCGCTCCTCGCCATGTGGATGCGCGAGCTTCTGTTTGACCGTGCCGCCTTGCGCCGTCCGCCGGTGGCGCGCTGGGGCGTGTACCTTGTGCTGGGGGCGTGTGCCGGGCTCGCCGTCGGCGCCCGCAGCAACGCCGTGCTTCTCGGGTACATGTACCTCTACGACTTGTGGCAGGGATGGGGCCGGTTCCGGCGGGGTGCGGGGCGGCAGGCGCTTGTGGTGCCGCTCGCGGGCGGCGCGCTCGTGGCGCTCGCGCTCGTGGTGCTCACGGCGGTGCCGTACTGGCAGATGTGCCCGCAGCGCGGCGAGTGGTGCTTGCACCGCGTGCCGCTGTTGTACAGCTATGCCCAGGCGCGCTACTGGAACAACGGGTTTCTCCGCTACTGGACGCCGAACAACCTCCCGAACTTTGCGTTTGCGCTTCCGAGCGTGGTGGCGACGCTCGTGGCGTGCCGCTACTTTGCACACGTGTACCCGTGCGACAACGTGGCGGTGGTGGTGCACATGGGCGCGATGTTTGTGGCCCTCATGGTGTTCTGGTCGCACGTGCAGATCGTGACGCGTGCGCAGTCGTTTCTCCCGGTCGTGGGCTGGTGGTGCGCGAGTCTCGCGGACCGGCCGCGGCGGGTGGCGGTGGCGGCGAGTCTCGGGTGGGTGTTGTTCCAGGCGGGGCTCTTTGCAGCGTTTCTCCCGCCGGCGTAGCGGGGCGCCGGGGCGTCCACAGAGGCCGGGTGGTCTGGCGGCCCGCACCAGCTGATTCCCACCGGCCGATTCCCACCAGCCGACACCGGACCCGCCTTCCCAAAACGGCGTGTGTGTCCGCACCGCGCCCTTCATGCGCTATCGGCGCCGCATTATCGCGCCTGATTCGGCATCTCCATGCGCCGCGCGGTGGCTGCGGGTGGGTCCGGGGTGGTTGCCCTAGTATATAAGCGGCGGCGCGGGGGTCGGGGGTGCCACGCCATGTCTGTTATCGTGTCGCTCTTGTCGGACCCGCGGGGTCTTCTTGCCGCTGTTCTTCTCGCGGCGGTGGTTGCTCTTCTCCGCCAGCGCCGCGGGACCGCAAAGCCGCTCCCGGTGGAGAAGGCCAACAACAAGAACCGCAAGCCCGGCCAGTGGACGCCCGAGATCTTTGACACGCCCAAGCCGGAGCCGTACGCGAACTGGCTGCTTGCGTCGACGGAGCCGGAGGCGTACCGCGCGTTCCGCAGCAAGTACACCATCACGATGGGGATCCGGCTGATGGACTGGAACCTGTGGATCGAGTTGGACAACGAGTGGACCAAGTACCACGACCTCAAGGTGGAGCGGTTGGCGAGCAAGGGCAAGGAGGTGTGTGTGACGGACCCGCGGGCGTACGCGGCGGCGATCGAGTTGTTGGACGAGTTCCAGCAGTTCTTGCCGCAGCGGTACCCGACGCTCTTCAAGCGGACGGCGAACGGGCTCGACAACTTGGTGACGGGCGAGAAGTTTGACTGGAGAACGACGCCGCTCGCGGAGGACCCGATGGCGATGGCGGCCAAGATGGTGCAGGACGACTTGGCGCTCATGATCGAGGGCGAGGACGGGCAGTACTACTTGCGCGGGGGCGCGATCATGTTGGCGGGCTTCTGGCGGCTCCGGGACAAGTTGAACCTCCCGTTGAGCGCGATCCACACGTCGGGCGACGTGCCCAAGTACAACGAGAAGTTGAAGAGCGGGATGGAGAAGTTCTTTGTGCGGTTGACGTGCGACAAGCCGGTGGTGCGCAACAACTACTTCATCCAGACGGACGCGGACTTGGCGTGGAGCGCGCTGATTGGCGACGAGGACAACGAGGTGGTGGGGTGGTTCACGGCGCCGCCGGCCGCGACGGTGGAGCAGATCTTCTACCGCAGCGAGCGCCAGAGCTTGCGGCGCTTGCCCAAGTCGGGCGCGATCGTGTTCACCATCCGCACCTACTTTCTCCCGCTCACGCGCATGTGCGAGGAGCCGTACGTGCCGCGCCGGTTGTTGGAGGGCATCGAGCTGTGGACGGCGGACGTGCAGGAGTACCGCGGGTTCACCAAGTTTGCGGACGTGGTGTTGCCGTACTTGGAAGAGAAGGCGCGCGAGCAGGAGGCGCGCGGCATCACCAAGGAGACGGCGCAGGAGAGCTACCCGTACTAGGCGCGCCGGGCCGGGGCGTGCGGGTGCCGCGCGGGGCGCGGGCGGATATGTATGCAAGGCGCGATGCAAAGAAACGAACACGTTAACACGTTTGTCTTTCCATGGTATGCCCGCGGTGCGCGCCGCCGGCCGTGTACTAACGTCCAGGCTCTTCAGACCCCCCGCCAGCGTGCTGCGAATGCCAAGTTTGCCAAGCGCCAGGAGCGCAAGATGGGCAAGCCGAAGCCGGCGCCCAAGACCGAGTTTCCGTTGAGCATGAAGTGGATTGTGTTGTTGGCGTTCCTCGTGGGCGGCGGTGCCGTGTTGGAGTTGATCCGGATCTTGTTCCCGTAGCGGGTGTGCGGGCGGATGCCGGGTGGCTGCCGAATGTGTAGTTGCATATGTACCTTGTACGTGTCGCCGTGGCGATTTCGAATCCGACAAGCAGCGCGATTAAGATATCGTCCTTCATGTGAGCGTGCGGGAACATTAGTGTAGATCTGATGCAAGCGAGTGGTGATCTGAAGGAGTGTGGGAGGTGGCGTGCGCGGGGAGGTGGCGTGCGCGGGGAGATGGCGCGCACGGAGACGACGGAAGGGGGGACATGGCCGCAGTGCCGCCTCGCGGCACTGGATTGCCCGCCGTTCAGTCGCGCAAGTGGATCGGACTCAGGCTCGAGCCGTTCTCGCTCCCGCTCGAGTCGGTCAAGCCACACTTTTCCAAGTCAATCTCCAACAGCTGGAGCGGCAAGGTGTAGGGCAAGTTGGAGTCGCGGCGCTTGATCTTGCTTCTGCGGCCGGCACGGGTCCACTTTCTGTTGAACGGCGACTCCAGCGTGGGCAGCGCCGGCATCAGCATCAGCAGCCCGCTCCAGGCAAGCACCAGGTTGATGACCCGGCGGTACATCCGCCGCCAGCGCAGCAGCACCATGAAGCGGTAGAGCATGTACTCGAGAGTGAACACCACGAGAACAAGAAGCGTGCCGGCGACAATGAGGTGCGGGATGTAGTCCGCCATCAGCAAGATCACGCGGGCATCCGCCGTGTGCCACAGCAGGCCACGCGTCTCCGCAATGAAGGCGTAGGTGTGCTTCTTGTGGTCGGTGGGCCAGAGGATGCGCACGGCGCCGGCGGCAGGCACGCCCCAGCGCTTGTACTGCTTCCACATCACCAGGAGAAAGAGCGGGCCCGTCAGGTACATGATGGTGATGTAGGGCACGATCCAGTTGCGGTTGAACTTTTGCAAGTCGCCAATCACCTGGAGGAAGAAGGGGTGCTTGGCGACGCTCACCATGAAGTCGTTCAGAATGCCGGTGGGGTCCGTCTTGCGCAACACGGCGGGGAACGTCAACAAGGGGTCGAACGAGCGCTCGCAGTGCTGGTCCAAGTCGAGGTAGATGCCGCCGTAGTGCAGGAGCACAAAGTAGCGGATCACGTCGGCGCGCTGGATGTTGAACTCGTAGTTGTCCCACGTGTCCAAGAACCACGGGTACTCTGCGGCGATGAACTCGCGCAGCAACTCGTCGGTCCAGAGCTTGTACTCGTAGTCGGGGTGCATGTCGATGCACAGGCGCTGGTTTTCCTGCCAGTCCTCGGGAATGTCCTCCGTCTTGTATGTCTGGTGGATGATGCGGGGCACGATCTCGGGGCGGTCAAAGCCCTTCGGCGTCGTGAGGTCCGACTCGATGATCGCGTCCTGGAAGGAGTCGTCGTACACGAGCGAGATGAGATCCAGCAGGAGATACACGAGGTAGAGGAGGAGCGCGACGTGCGCTCCTATGATCATCTTGACCTCGACGCGCATGGTGGGGGCGGAGGCGTGCGGAGCGGAGAGGGCGGTGGAGGAGCAAGGGCTGCGGGGGCGCGGTGCAACGGGGGGCGCGGCGCGTAGGGAGCAAGAGTGGTGCCAAGAGCGGGGGTGTAACGGGGATACTCCGCAGACGGGGAGGGCAGCGGGCTCGGGAAGGGCGAGGCCGCGGGGTGTTCTCGGAAAAGAAGTGCAGGGGGGCGGTTCGGCTCGCGGCGGGAACGCGGTCGTGGGGTGAGGGATTAGTGTGGTTGGGGTGGCTCCGCGTCAGGGGGCGCTGTTGTGCTTTGCGTGTCGGGACTATGCAGGCAGCGGCGGGTTATAGGTGCTGGGGCTTTCGTCTTCCGTGTGCGTAGAGGAGCGCTGCTGCGGGGCACGGTGGCGCGGGCGGAGCGTGGGGGGAGCGCGGCCACACCGGTGGCGGGCGACGCGGACACGGCAATCTACGGGCGGACACCGCGCCGCCGCTGCGCCGTCGCGAGGAGCCGGGCAACGGGGGGCGGTTGTCTCGCCGGCCGGAGGCGCAGCAGCACGCTTTTTCAGGCGTGGCGTCACCGAGCGTCATGCACTGCCCGCGCACAATGCGAAGAATGCACCCTAAACGGCAGGCGTGTCCGAAAAAAGAAACTCTGTGCCGGAGCCGCGCCCACGGCCACAGCCGAACGCCGGTGTCCCCGCGAACGCGCCGGCGCGCCGGCACAGACGCGCCGCGCCCGCACAGACGCCGGTGCCGGCCGCGTGTTTACGCCCGCGCCACCCGCGCGCCCGCGTGTTTACACCAGCGCCACCCGCTCCGCCCGCGTGTTGACACGGCGCCGTGCCAGCCCGGCGCCCGTTACCCGGCCCTGCGCCCACCGCGCCAGCCGCACCGCAGCACGTGCGCAGGGTTGCGGCGGCGCACGGCGGCTGTCGCGCGGCACACGACCGGTGTGCGCGCACCGTGGCACGTGCGGCCCAACAACCTTGCGTGCCGGACGCCAACTCTAAAGCGGCCCAAGTGCGGGGTGCCCTGCGTCGCCGTGACCGCGCTGCGTGCTTCCTGGCGATGGCTTCCTCCGCGATGGCCCCCTCCGCGACGGCTCCCCCCGCGCCGCTGGCGGACGCCGCGCCGTTCGACGTGAACCTCCTCGACCAGGGCTTGGAGCTGCCCACGATCGCGCTCGACTTTCCCTTTCCTGCCGACACCGCCAGCCCCGGCGCCCAGCTCTCCGTGCTCGGCTCCTTTCTCGAGCAGGTGTCGGGCTACCGCTTCTCGCAGCTCTACCACCACAACGAGTCGCATCCGTCGAGCGCCAAGCCGTACAAGCCGTACCACGCGAACGAGCGGGGCGAGCACTTTGTGGCCGCCATGCGCGAGCACATGACCAACACGTTGCACAGCGACCCCAAGCTCGACGAGGTGGTCGAGAAGGTGGTGGCCGCCGAGGTGCGTGCCGGCTTGGTGCGCGACACCGCCACCGCCGCCCGCCGCACCCAGGTGCGCAACTACATGGTGGACTACTACACCCACCACAACCACCGCAACCTCTCCCTGTTTGACAGCCTCCCGATCTTGCGCTTGGCGTACGGCGTCATCATGCCCATCATGAGCAACATCTTCCCCGACGGCATCTGGTGCCGCAAGCGCGAGTACGAGCGCTTGCACGCCCAGCTCGCCGCCAACCCCATGCTGGTGATCTACTGCCCGCTGCACAAGCTGCACGTCGACTACATCATCATGCACATTGTCAGCATCCGCATGCAGTTGTCGCTCCCGCTGGTGATTGCCGGCGACAACTTGAACATGGCCGTGTTCGGGCCCATGCTCAAGAACATGGGCGCCACCTTCATCAAGCGCTCGTTTGCCGGCGACTTGTACACCGCCGACAACTTGAGCAACTACATTGACTTTCTCCTCACCAACAAGATCAACTTGGAGGTGTTCATCGAGGGCACGCGCCTGCGCAACGGCAAGTTGATGTTGCCCAAGTTTGGCGTGTTGAAGAACGTCGTCAGCAGCGTGCGGCGCGCACACGAGGCCGGCGTCCCCACCGACGTGCTCGTGCAGCCCGTCGCCATCCAGTACGACCAGTTGTACGAGCACTTTGGCTACTTGAACGAGCTCATGGGCAACGACAAGAAGCTGGAGCTGTTTGCCCGCGTCGTGTACACGGGGCTCGCCAACATGGTGCCGCTGCGCACCCGCAGCGACGGCGGGGCCCCTGTGCCCGGGCGCGGCCGCATCTATGTGCTGTTGGGCGACAACTTTTGTCTCCAGCGCGACTTTTTGCTGGCGTTGCCGCTGGTGCCGCCGAGCCAGCAGATCATCCAGTTGGGCTTCAAGATCCTCAACGGCGTCAACGCGGCGCTGTTTGTGCTGGAGCCCGTCATGGCCTTGACGGCATTGTACGTGTACTACTACAGCCTGTACGACCGCGTGCAGCACCCGGACGCGGCGGCGCCCGTGGTGCGGCTGCCGCAGGACGGCGCCATCAAGTACCGCAGCCGCGTCACGTATCTCGACACGTTGGCGGTGGCGGACACGTTCCGGTGGTTGGTGCGCCACATCACGCTGCGGCCGGTGTCGCCGGTGCAGGCGCCCGTGATGGCGCACCTCCGGAACATGGTGCAGCTGCGGACGCGCGAGGAGCTTGCGGACCTTGTCGACACGGGCGTGGGGCGGTTTCTCCGGGAGGTGGTGGTGATGCCGGCGCGGCTGGCGACGACGTGCCCGGCGCGGCGCCAGGTGCTCGTGCGTCTGCTGGTCGAGCTCATGTACTACAAGAACCTTGTGGTGCATCTTGTGGCGGAGGACAGCATCGCGGCGCTCGTGCTTGTGTTGCTCAGCAACCACAACTACAACAACAACCGCATTCTCACGCTCCGCAAGCTTGTGCGGGTGGACCGGTTCTTGCGGCAGGTGTTCAAGTTGGAGTTTTTGTTCGCACGCACGTTGCCGGAGGTGCTCGAGGAGTTCCAGCGGGCGGGCTACATTACGATGACGGAGGAGGACCGGCTGCAGAAGCAGGCCATCTTCCGGATCGACGACATGGCGCTGTTGGTGCAGCTCCTGGTGTTCATGAAGCCGTTTGTGGAGCTGTTCCGTGTGTGTCTCCACAACATCAGCGAGATCTTGCTCGACGCGAGCGACGCGGAGGAGATCACGACGAAGGAGCTTCTCCGCGCGATCCAGTTGAAGAAGCCGCACTACGACGTCAAGTACCACGAGGCGATCAACAAGATGAACTTGTTGAATGTGATCTGGTTCTTGGACCAGTTCAAGATTGCCCACATGTACACCAAGCCGCGGGTGGTGCTGACGCACAAGGTGACGAGCGAGCAGTACATCAAGATCACGAACCCGGACGTGTACGTGCGGTTCATGAACTTGATTGACTTTGTCTATTTTTACGACGGCAACTACTCGACGCAGGCACGCTTGCACTTTACCTACGCGGAGTTTGAGTTCAAGCAGGAGTTGATCGACATGGAGGGGTACATGTTGCTGCGCGGGCACACCAAGTTGTAGAGAATGCATGTGTGGGCGTGTGGAGACAGAGCGAGAGCAGCAGGAGACAGAAGGAGGCTGCGCGAGGCAAAAAAGAATAGCGACGACCGGTTTCGATCCGGTGACCTCAGGGTTATGAGCCCCGCGCGCTACCACTGCGCCACGTCGCTGATTTGTGACGAAAAAATGTCTGTGGTTTACCAGCCGGAGTGCGCACGCTGCTCCACATTAGTTGCTGGGTGGTACATGCAGACTCCAACGCGTTGCTACTGTCTTTAATCTGCCGATATTTCCATGCTTGTATATACTTTGGACTCAAAACCAAGCACAGCTGCTGCAAATATCGCGCTGAAGGGAGACATGGAGGTCTTGCTGGAATTGTCCGTGCTGCGGCGACCCAAGCTGCCATAAAGTACAAGGAGATTAAACGGAGAGCGATGCTTCATGCTGGTACTTGTCTGTGGGTTTGGCAACGTGTTGCTGGCGGCCAGCAGCGACGAAATTCGCAAGGCGGTCTCGCACGCGCCTGAGCGTAGCCGGCATGAAGCACCATGTGGCATCACATAGTGTGGACCGGTCCTAACACATCATCCTGGTGTGAGCCGTACGCCACTGGGACTCGTAGCTGTGGATAGCGGACGTGCTAAGATTGACAGAATTGGCAGCGAGTGTGGATACCCACTGGAGGCATGGGGAGACGTTGCTCTGGATCTAGTACTAGAATGTTATCCAGCAGTGACTCAGCACCGGTACCGTGTGGTGTGCCAGCGTTCAGAGCAGAAAGTCGGTGTGGATGAGCATTCCGGGTGGTAAACCATGCACCTTTTTCCGTCACAAATCAGCGACGTGGCGCAGTGGTAGCGCGCGGGGCTCATAACCCTGAGGTCACCGGATCGAAACCGGTCGTCGCTATTCTTTTTTGCCTCGCGCAGCCTCCTTCTGTCTCCTGCTGCTCTCGCTCTGTCTCCACACGCCCCCCCCCTCGGTGCGCGCCTACCCAGACGCTGCGATGCTGCGCCGCTGCTGCCCGCCTCCATGTCTTCGTCAGTGATACATTACTAAATCAATAAACCAGCCGCCAGCGAACCGCCTACAGACGCTCGCCGCGCAAGCGGCGGGCCAACTGGATGTCCTTCTTCTGGATGGTGACAC
>JAJMSD010000202.1:0-12560 GCA_030558265.1 [Candida] pseudocylindracea
GCTCCGTCATGGCAAAGCACCCGTACACGTTGCGCACGTTGATGGCGTCGGAGTCGATCACCCAGTACTTGTACTGCGCGTCGGTGCCCGTAAAGTAGATGCCCTTCTGGTACAAGCCGTTGTTGACGGTGACGCGCGTGTGCATCTGTGTGTCGTGGACGTGGAGAATCTCCAACACCTTGGCAAACAACATGTCGTTGTTGGTGCGGTGGTGTTCCTCGCGGTACTGCGCAAGCCGGCCGATCTTCTTCATCACCAACTCGCGCAGCTCGTCGGTGGTGAGGTCGTAGTACTCGGCGCCGCTCCTGAGCACGGGGTCCGTCTGGATGATGTGGAGCGCCTGGCGCACCGCCGCCACGTTCTCGGGCTTCAGGCCCTCGAGAAAGAGGTTCATCGCGTCAATGTCGAACGCGGCGTTCGCACGCTCCGCCTGGATCGAGGCGGCCGGGTCGGGGCCCGCGGAGAGGTTGATGGACGCCATGGACGCCGCGGGGGCTGCGGGAGCCGGGGCTTAAGTACCCGCGCGGAGTTCGGCACGGAGGCATCGGACAATGTGGGGAAGTGTGGGGAAGTGTGGGGAAAACCGGGATTGGTCCCGCGCACCAGCGGCACCCCGGCCGCCCGGAAACAGCAGCAGGTCGCTCCGCCCACGCCGTCCCCAGAGGACAGGGCGTTGCACACAACCCCCTGGTGCCGCCGGCGGAAAGTTGCCCGATCGGGGAATTTCCGGAATTTCTGCATCAGGCAGTATTCCGGGGCGGGCGCCGTCGGACGGCCCGCGGGTCCAGAGACCGCATGGTCCGCGCGGGTCTCCTGGCCGCAGCGGTGCGCATGTGCCTGCACAGGTGCTGCGCACGTCGGGCGCACGGGGGCGCTAGTGGCGCCGCGGCGCGGACACGCGACGGATTGGGACATGAAAGTGGCCGGGAACGGCATCTAGCGCCGCCAAAGGTCCTGCGTGCCTGCCACTAGCGTGGTGTGCGCGCCGTGATGCAATCCCTGCTGGGCCGTGCTAGCTGCACCCGCCGTGGGCGCTGCCATGGGAGCGTGTCCGGCTCGTGGCGGGGCGAGCAGCGCTGGCGCGGTCGGCGGCCCACAGACGGCTCCCCGCTCGCGTAGAGCCATCAGCAGCCTCGCCACAAGCGGCGCCCGCCCAGCTCCCGAGGTGCTTTGCTGTGGCACCCGCGCTAATGCGGCCCGATGCCACAGCCCCGACCACAACGCGCCGGCGCGATGACGCGGTTCCCTGGGCCTCGTGTTTACCTCTCGGTCGGCGCGGACCGTGGGCCGTGTCCCGCGAGAGATAAGCCCAAGTATAAGTACGGCGGCGAGTGCCACTCTTGCCCCCCATGCTCTCCTCCGCTCTCTCCTTGGCTGCCTTCGCGCTGTGCGCGTGCGCGCTTCTCCTGGTCGACTTTGACATCTACCACGGCGCCAACCGCTACGAAATCCACCCCGGCCGTCTCGACAGACGCGCATTGACTGAAACCACCCTCTCGAACCAGGGCTACTGGTACCGCATCAACTTCACGCTCGGGTCGAACCAGCAGCCCGTGGCAGCCACCATCGACACCGGCTCGCTGGACCTCTGGGTCGTCAGCACCGAGAACGCCTTCTGCCCCAGCTCGCCCAGTCCGTTGGCGGCGGCCGACCCCAAGTTCTGTTCCCCGAGCACCGGCACGTTTGACCAGTTGCAGCTGACGTCGTACAAGAGCCTCAACGCGTCGTTCTTCATCCTGTACGTCGACTACACCTACGCCCAGGGCTCGTGGGGCACCGACACCATCACCGTGGGCGGCACTGCCGTGGAGAACTTCGAGTTTGCCATTGCCACCACCGCCAACCTGACCGTGAATGTGTTTGGCATCGGCTTGGCCACGCTGGAGTCAACCATGTATGGCGCCGGCGCCCTGTTTGCGTACGCAAACTTCCCGTTGCGGTTGGCACAGCAGGGGGCGACCGACTCCGCGTTGTACCTGTTGTGGCTCAACGGCCCTGACTCGGCGAGCGGCAACTTGTTGTTTGGCGGCGTCGACTACGCCAAGTTCGCGGGCCCGCTCAACGTGGTGCCGCTCGTGCCGCTGTTGCCCGTCTACAACTACGTCGATTCCCTCGGCATCGAGCTCCTCGGGGTGCTGCTCCCCGGCGGCAAGAACTTGTTGGGCGGAACCGTCTCGGCAATCTTCGATCTGGGCACCACCTTCACGCACCTCCCGGCCGCGGTGGTGGATGCGCTTGCCAAGCTGATCGGCTTGCTGTGGGACGTGAATGAGGGCTACTACCTCGGACCGTGCGACCTCGAGTTGCCCGGGACGTTCACTCTCACGTTCGATGGGTTCAGCGTGGACATCCCCTTGGACAACCACTTTCTCGAGTATGCATACAAGTGCGACGGCACCTTGATCTGCGCCTTGACCCTTGTGCCGACCTCCACCCCCGGCAATGTGCTCATCGGCGACAACACCTTGCAGCACTTGTACGTGGTGTACGACTTGGAGAACTTGGAGATGGGCGTGGCGTCCGCGGTCGTGGATGCAACCGCCGAGTCCACGTCTGCCGTGAGCAACCTCGCGATTTCCGGCGCCACGTACGTGGCTCTGAAGGCCCAGACCTACACTATGGTGACGACCGTGCCGACGGTCCCCGCTGGCGGCTACCACTGGTCGGACGTCTACAGCATCCTGCCCGAGTACCTCACCATCTTCACGGTGGCTCCCGGCGCATACGCCAGCGATCTGGAGTTGGCGACGCTTTCTGTGTTCTACACCGAGTTGCAGTCGTCGTGCCTGCTGCCGCCTGTGTCTGCGGCGGTGCCGTCGGTCACGGCGGTGCCCGCGGCCACGCCCTCCGGCGCAGCGGTTCCGGCTTCGGGGAACTTGACCAGCGTCGCCCAGACTGCCGAGCCCACAACGACAACGACGGTGGTGGCGACATCGACACACTACACCGCGACGACATATGTCACCGAGTGGGTGCTGGTGCTGCCGAACGGTGTCCCGTTGGCGAAGCGGGCGTTGGCGACCGCCACGTCGACAGCGGTCGTGGATGGTGTGTTGACGGTGACGGTGACGGCAACCACGACGGTGGGGGGCGCCAAGACTGCGGTGGGCACGACTGCTGGTCCCGCCGGTCCTGCCAACGCTGCCGGCACCTCGACTGCCATCGTGGACAGCATCCACACCACCGTCTTGACCATCACGCTGTGCCACGACAACGCGTGCGACGAGAACGTCGTCACCACGGGCCTCACCATCGTCACCTCCACCCACCACGGCACCGTCACCTCCTACACCACCTACTGTCCCCTCACTGCCAGCTCGCTCGAGTCTGCGCGCCTGCTGACCCCCGCCCCCTCCTCCGTGTCTTCTACCCCGCCGTCTCCCACGGGCACGGCTGCACGCGCCAACCCGGACCTCACCGTCACCACAAAGGTGTTGGTGACGTTGACCGCAACGCTGTCCTCCGCCTCCACGCCGCTCCACCTCCCCACGAACGGCACCTCCCACAGCGTCTCCACGTACGCCGGCGCTGCCGCTCTTCTCGAGCTCCCGCTCGCCGCCCTGCTCGGGCTCCCACTCGCCGCCATGCTCGCGTTCTTGTAGCTTGTATTGTCCATTTCACTGAGGCCACACCCGGGCGTGCGGGTTCTCCTCCACAAACTCATCCACCAAGACAGCGTCCCCGGACGACGCCTTGAGCACAACGCTGCAGCACGGCGGCCAGCGCACGTGTCCCTGCAACTGCTCTAGTGTGAACGGCAAGAGCACCATCCGGAGTCCCCTTGGAAGCAGATTAACCCCTGCGAGCGTCTCGTCCAGCAACACAAGTCTGTTAGTGCGCAAATCCAACTTGGAAAGTGTCGACGGGAACCGCCACAGCCCGAGCTCCGTGAGACCACAGTAGTTCAACGCCAACTCCTCGAGCAGCCCCGGAAACTCGTACAGCACCGGCGGCGGCTCGAGCCCGCGGTTTCCCAGCAACACCAACACCCGGAGCGACTCGGGGAGCCAGCCGCCCCACGGGTTGCACACGCGGCAGTACAGAAGATCAAGCGTCTCGAGCGCCAGCGGAAGCACCAACTGCGGAAACACCCTCAGTGTGCTGCGGAGAAGCAACCGGCGCATGCCGGCGGGGAACCGGCACTCGGGCAAGACGTCTCCGTCGCTGAGCCGCACAGACACGTCCACCAACCGGGCAAACGGCTCGAGATTGAGCATGCGGTGGCTCCCCACCGAGAGATACAACCGGAGCCGTTCCACCGACAGCGGCATCAACCGCGTAGCCGTTCTTTCTGCAGCCGGGGGCAGCACGGCAGGCGGCGCCGGAGACGGACTGCGCAAGAGATACTTCCGCGCCACGTCCCACACCCTGCTGTACCGCTGGAGTGGCGGCAGCGGCAGCGGCAGCGGCAGCGGCAGTGGCCCGTTGTCCGTGCTGTTGCGGACAGCCACATAGAGACTGTTGGTGGACATGTGGTTGTTCCAGAGGTCCACCTCGACCAAGCGAGCGCACCGGGACAAGCCCATGACACCGACAAGCCCCCCTGCATACTCCACCGCCAACAGCCGGAGATTGGGAATCACCAGGAGGTCTAACGGGCGGAGAATCGACACGTTGGAGAGAGTAAGGCGTGTGAGGGCCGCCATGCGCGGGAACACGGCCGAGAGGTCGCCAAGCGAACAGTACGTGAGCACAAGCACCTCCAAGTGCGGGAGCTGCGCAACGGCGGGGGGGATCCCGGTGGACGCATTCACCTCAAGCTCGCGGAGCGACGGAGGCGGGACGAACGCCTCGATCGCGGCCCAGTCCAGGCCGCTGAGGGTCATTGTCTCCAACGGAGGAAGCGCCGTGCCGGCCCCGCCCCTGATCTCGTTGAGCTCCACAAACCAGCGGTCGTACTTGAAGCTCATCCCAGCCACGGACGCACCCGGGCGCCGCACCACCAACGTGTGGCTGCGGAGACGGGACGGAAGCTGCCGGGCCGCGGCGGGAGTGATGGTCGCAGGCCGAAGTCCGCCCAGGGCACTGCAGTACACCCGGAGCAGCACCAACGCCGGCGGGAGGTGCGGCACAAAGAGCGAAAAGTCGCCACCGTCCATGTCCCAGAGGGCAAGGTCGGTCAACCCCGGCGGGAGCGCGGGGAGCTCGTCCGGGACACGCATGCCTGTCTTAAGCTCAAGCCGCCTCACCGCCGACGGGAGCATCACCCGACGCAATGCGGGGGAGAGCGGGACCGGCTGGAGGATGCTCAACTCGAGCAACCCCAGCGGAAAGCGCGCAGCGGCAAGCGTGTCCCACGTGAGCACAGCGCCGGCATCCTCGCGGACGGAGAGCCGTCTGAGGGAGGGCACAAGGTGGAGCAGCGCCATGAGCTGCACGAGGTGCGGTGGCTGGAGATTGAGGTCGGTGATAGTCAACGCTAGCGACGCGAGCTCGGCAACAAGCGGAGGCGGCGCGTCGCCAAAGGTGGCGAGCCACACGGCGTGGGCAGCAGGCAAGCAGCACTCGAGCCGGCGGACACGATGCGGCGGACACGTCCGGCGACGGAGCATGGCGTCGAACTGGGCCGGCGAGAGAGCAAGGCGCTCCGTGTCGCCGGGGCACGCCTCCACGAGCACGCGCTCCCACACCCGCTGGCGTGCGCAGAGCCTCACGGCGGGATCCAGCGCCCCCTCAAGCAGCCGCGCCGTCAGGCAGTCGAGGTGTCGGAACACAACCACCTGGACGAGGTACGGCATGCGCACCACCGCGGCCACAACGTCAAACGTCATGGATGGCGGAATGCAACGATGCGACACAAGCCAAACACCCTCGCGCGCCGCCCGCACCGCGCGCGCCACCCCCGCGCCACCCCGCCGCCGCCGCCCCGCGGCCCCTTGCGGCTCTGCCACCGCCCCTTGCGGCCCACCGCCGCCCCGCCGTCCCGCCGCCCCCTCTCCACCGCCCTCCTGCACACAGCGCCGCGCCACCCACAGATCTCCTGCACGCGCCGCCTCCTGCTGCCCATGTCCTTCCTGGTGCCCGATGGGGAGTACCCGCTCGAGCTTCTCGCCGGGGGCGATCTGTTTGGCATCAAGTACGGCCTCGCGCCGGCGGCGCTGGACCGGCTGGTGTTGTACCGCTTGGACGACGCGCTGAACCGCTACGTCATCCGCTCGAGCGGCGACAAGGGCGACGTGTACTACGAGGGAGAGGCGCTGGTGACGCCGCACGGTGCCACGAGCGAGGGCATTCTCCAGGAGGCGCGTCTGCTGGTGCTGGCGCTGGCGAGCAACCAGTACGTGTTGGTGTTCCAGAACGGCACGTTCCAGCTCCAGGCGCTCAGCGGCGTGGTGCGGGCCACGCGTTCGCGCAACCCGGCGCTGCTCAGCAAGCTTGTGGGCGGCGGGCCGCGGCTGGCGCTGCCGCCGCTTCTGCGGGCCCGGACACCACGGCCGGCGGCGGGGAAGCGCCCCCCGGCGCAGATGCCGACGCCGGTGGTGCCGACGCCGGCGGGCCACCCGCTGGAGGGTGTGGAGATCAACGACAGCGACTTTGAGGCGCTCGACTTTCAGTTTGACGACGAGACGATGGTGGTGGACGCGTCCAAGCAGGCACCGCCGAGCGAGGACGACATTGACGACATCGAGAACGAGTTGGAACAGGCACTCATGCACGAGGAGCCCGAGCCACGCGCACCGCCACGCGCCGCCCCGGTAGCGGCTCCCCGCCCCATCAGCCTCCGCGGACTCACCGGCACGCGGCGCGCCGAGGAGGAGGGCTTGTCCAGCAGCGAGGAGGAGTGAGCGATGCCCGTGTCCCCGTTCCGTGCGGCACCAATGCATTTATCCGGATAACCGCATCGCCATCGCACGGCTGGCGAATGGGTCTTGCAGGCGGGAGCGGTTTTTTTGGTCGTCATGCGAGGCAGGTGGAGCCCCCCACCCCAGTGTCTCTTCCCCGATGGCTCTCTCGTCGCAGGCGCTGAACGCGATCATGTACCTCACGTACGGGGCGCTCGTCGTGAGCGGCACGTACCTCGCGTGGCGGATCCATGATCTGAAGACGTTTCTCTCGAGCAACGGCACGCAGAAGGCGATCCCGCTCGCGCTCAACTTTATTGCGCTGGCCATGGGCTGCGGCATCCTCACCACCTACGCCCAGATCGCCAACATCAGCGGCTTGCACGGCTTGTTGGTGTACACGTTGCTGGGCGCCATCCCGTTGTTTCTCTTTCTGTTGGTGGGCCCGATCATCCGCAAGCGGTGCCCCGAGGGGTTTGTGCTCACCGAGTGGTGTCGCCACCGCTTCGGCGTGGTGGCCGGGTTGTACCTCTCGGGGTTCACCTTGTTCACGATGTTCTTGTTCATTGTGGGCGAGGTGCTGGCGCTCCACTACGCCATCCTGGCCTTGACCGGGCTCAACCCGTTGCCGGCGGTGATTGTGGAGTGCGTCGTCACCACCATCTACACGCTGGTGGGCGGCTTCAAGGTGCTGTTTGTGACCGACAACGTGCAGGGCTTGATGGTGACGCTTCTCATCATTGTGTGCGCCATCGGCATGGGCACCAACATCGACATCGACACGCTGCTGATTGGGCCGTCGCGCCTTCTTGATGCCAACAAGCTCGGGTGGCAGTTGTTGTACATTCTCCCGGTGGCGATCGTGACCAACGACTGCTTCCTTGCCGGGTTCTGGCTCCGCACGTTTGCGCTGCGCTCCGACAAGGACTTGGTGATTGGCACCGGCATTGCCGCGTTCGTCACGTTCGTGTTTTGCACCCTTGTGGGCGTGCCCGGGTTCATCGCCGTGTGGGCCGGGTACATGGAGGTGAACGACGCGGACGGCGCGGCGGCGTTCTTTGTGGTGTTGCTGAAGATGCCCGGATGGGTTGTCGGGTTTGTGTTGGTGTTCACGTGCACGCTCTCGACGTGCACGTTGGACCTGCTCCAGCTGGGCATGGTGAGCACAATCCTGAACGACATTTTCCGCAACAAGCTCAACCTCATGTACGTGCGGGCGATGGTGGTGGTGGTGATTGTGCCGTGCGTGGTGGTGGGCGTCAAGTGGGCAGACAACGTGTTGCAGATCTACCTCATTGCGGACTTGGTGAGTGCGGCGCTCGTGCCGATCATGTTCTTGGGGCTCTGGGACCGCTGCTGGTGGTTGAAGGGCTTGGACGTGATGGTGGGCGGCTTGGGCGGCTTGTTGATGGTGTTTGTGTTTGGCACCGTCTACTACGGCAACGCGCGCGACGGCGGCCGCTTGTTGATGATGTGGAACGGGTTGTACGACTCGAGCGACTGGGGTCCGTTTGGCGGCTTTGTGGTGGCGCCGTTTGCGGGGATCATCATCGGCTTTGCGTGCGCGGCGGTGCGCATTGCGGCGTGCAAGGCGTACCTGGTGGCGGCGCGGACGCCGTTCACGGCGTTGGACAAGCCGGAGCCGCTGTACGGATCGACGGACGAGGCCGAGGAGGAGGTGGTGGAGGTGGCTAGCAGCAAGAGCGTGGACGCGTGAGCGGCCCGACTAATACCACGATATCGATCTCAACAGCATCCATTATCTACGCAACGGCGGTCAAGATGTCGGAGTCACCGGCATCGATGATGGCCATCACACCGACGCGGAAGAACTTACCGACGGCGGTACCCAACTCGTTGTTGCCGCCCTGGAAGTAGTACACGTTGGTCTTGGAGAGCATGGCGTAGTACTCGAGCTCGGACTTGCGGAGCACCGGGGTGTTGCCGGCAATGATGATGAGCTTGGCCTTGCCCTGGCGCACGGACTTGACCGTCAGCTTGTAGCCGAGGGTGTACTTGCCCGACTTGATGGCGAGGGTGAGCTTGGAGGAGATGTTCTCCTGGTTCTTCTTGGTCTTGGGGGCCTGGGGGGTTAGTACCGAGCGGCGGCAGGCAGCGGGATCGGGCATACACCGTCAACCCGTGGGACAGGCGTCCCACCACGAAATACGGACCATCTCTGTGATTATAGGAACACTCCGGTCTGGAGAAGGAGCGATGGAGCGATATTTTTTCAGCAGTGGGCGACGCCCCGGAAAAAACAGTCACGGCGGCGCCCTTCCCGAACAGGCAGGCGCGTCCAGCGGGCCACCCGAAAAACTCCAGCGCAAAAAGCGTCCGCACCAACTGCTCTTTCCACCACAATGAAGGTTGAGGTTGATGCGTTTTCCGGCTCCAAGATCTACCCGGGTCGCGGCACGCTCTTTGTGCGTGGCGACCTGAAGGTGTTCCGTTTCCAGCTGTCCAAGCTGGCGTCGCTCTTCCAGCAGCGCAAGAACCCGCGCCGCATCTCGTGGACCGTGCTCTACCGCCGCCACCACAAGAAGGGCATCACCGAGGAGGCCGTCAAGAGAAAGTCTCGCCGCACCGTCAAGAGCCAGCGTGCTATTGTGGGTGCCTCCATTGAGTTGATCAAGGAGCGCCGCGCCCAGCGCCCGGAGCAGCGCAAGGCTGCCCGCGAGGAGAAGAAGGCGGCGGACAAGGAGAAGAAGAAGGCCGACAAGGCCGCCAAGAAGGCCGAGAAGGCCAAGTTGGTGGCTGCCGGCGGTGCTAAGGTGTCCAAGCAGGCTGCCAAGGGTGCCTTCCAGAAGGTTGCCCCCACCCTGCGTTAAGCTAGTGAATGGATACGAGTGGTTTCCGATCCGAGGACCGCGTCCGGCCGTAGTCGGCCTGCCGCGCGCCGCCGCCACGGGCTGCACGCCGCCGCCACGGGCCGCACGCCGCCGCCACGGGCCGCATCGCCACTTATTGTGCTGAGGCGAAACCTGCACCGCATCGCCCCTTTTATCCCAACGCCCCCATGTCCACAGAACAGGTCCCCATCGCGCCCCAGTTCGATCTCGCCGGGGTGGGCGCCCACGCAGGCAGCCTGTTCGACACCGGCGAGTACACCATTCCCTTCCCCGGGGGCCAGATCCCGCACTTTGACCCGCTGCAGGGCTCGTTCGACCCCGGCGTGAAGCTGCCCCTGCTGGTGCTGCTGGTGCTGCACGGCCACGACTTTTACGCCTACGGCAACGCCCCGGTGCTGGACACAAGTGCCGCCGAGGCCCTGCGCCACGCCCCGCCGCTCGGCGCGCACCTGGCCGAGGCGGTGGACGACGTGCTGGAGGACGCCGTCGAGGCGCGGCGGAAGGCGCTGAACCGCGCGGCCCAGCGGGCGTTCCGCGAGCGCAAGGAGAAGCAGCGGCGCGAGATGGAGGAAAAGTACCGCCGGCTGGAGCAGGACAACAAGAAGTTGTTGGAGGAGTTGCGCGTGTTGCAGCAGCAGAACTTTGAGATCCAGCTGCAGAACGTCTATCTTCTGCAGCGCCACGAGGAGACGCTCGTGCGCAGCGACGGCAGCGGGGTCGAGCTCCCGAACAAGCCCCTCGGGCTGTCCCGGCCGGCGATGCACCTGCACTTTGTGTTTCCAAAGCTGGAGATCGAGTTCGTGGAGGGCATGGTGGACCTCAACCGCCACACGTTCCACGTGGACAAGCGCTTCACCTACGAGAACAGCGACCACGTGATGGTCATGACGATCGGGGCGTTGTGGGACTACCTCATGCAGGTGCAGGCCGAGTTGGACCAGGACGGCCAGCAGGAGTTGGACGTCGAGGGCGTGATGGATGAGTTGCGCGGCCAGGAGAGCTGCCACGGGTACGGGCCCGCGTACCCGGTGGGAATCGTCAAGACGGTGCTTGCCAAGCACTTGAAACAGTTGTAGCGGCGTGTGTTATGAATCAACGGATTGTTCGTGTGCCGCGCCGCCGTGCGGCTCGTTCTGCGTTATCGCCAGGCCCGCCCATCGCCTGCGCCCCATGCTGGTTCCCCTCTTTTTGCTCACCTTCAACCTCAACGGGCGGCCGCAGACACGTGCCGGGTTCGGCGAGGCGCTCCGCAGCGCCCTCCCCGCGGCGCCGCCCGCGCTCCTTGCCTTTTCCTTCCAGGAGCTCACCTCCGCCTACAACCTGTTGTACCCGCTGCAGACCGAGACGGCGTTGGCGGCGGTCGCAGAGGTGGTGGTGCTGGTGGTGGGCGACGCGTACGGCGGGCCCGCTGGCGAGGTGGCCCGCACCACCACCGGCGGCATCGGCATCCTCGTCGTGCGGGTCGGTGCCAGCAGCAGCGTCGGCGCGGTGGAGACGGCGCACGCGCTGACGGGCGTGTGGGCGTCGCTGTTGAAGGGCGCGGCGGCGGTGCGGGTCGAGCATACCGCCGAGGGCAGAACCGCGCCCTTCTATTTTGTGGCGCTCCACCTCACGGCCAACCAGGGCCCGTTGTATCTCCGGCGCCGCGACGAGGACTGGCTGTTTGTCCTCCGCACGCTCCGGTTTGCCGGGGGCGCCGTGTTCGAGCCCGGAAGCCATCTCTTTTGCTTTGGCGACTTGAACTACCGCGCGTTGCTGGACCCGTTCCTGAGCCGTGTGGGGGAGTCCAGCGACACGTCCTTCTTCCACCCCAAGATCGACGAGTTGAGCTTGTCGCTCACGAACGCCCAGCTGGTGTTCCGCCGGCTCAAGCTCGCCGAGGCGCCCGTCACGTTTGCCCCGACGTACAAGTTCAAGATCGGCGTCGTGGAGGAGGGCCGGCAGGTGTACAAGGTCGACGCCACACACAACCCGCTGTGGTGCGACCGCGTGGTGTTTTGCGGCAACTACAAGCGCGAGGAACGCCACCTCCTCGAGCTCACACGCTACGCCAAACTCGAGGGCATTGTCGACAGCGACCACCAGCCGGTGTATCTCGTGTGTGCCGTGCCCGCGGCCGGCATCGAGCCGGTGGAGACGGCGCCGCTTGCCCCGCAGGCGCTCGACACGGTCTTGGGCTACTGGACGCACGCGGCCGACTTGCTTCTCCTCTACCTCATGTTCTTTGTGTGCGACCCGCTTGGGCGCGCGTTCCTTCTTGCGGTGGCTGCCGTGTGTGGGTGGACCGTATACAGCCAGTGGGACACGATTGTGGACGGGTGAATGCATTAACGCTGGTATCGTGCCTAGAGGATCCAGTTCATGGCCTTGCCCCACACGGTGGTGGCCTCGGTCTTGCCGGCGGCCTCGTCCTCGGCATAGATCTGGTACTCGTGCTCGTCGAGCTCCTCCAAGCCGGAGGTGAGGTCCGACTTCTCGGGGGTGAGAATCGTGAACAGCGTGCGCTTCCACAACTTCCACACGACAAAGATGGCGATGTTGACAAAGATCATCAAGTAGTTGAACAAGAAGGTGTCGATCGCCCAGTGGCCGGGGAGGAAGACGGCGTAGCCGAGGATGCCCACGGCGATCCAGATGAGCACGCCGGAGAAGATGACGCCGTAGGGCTGGAGCCAGCCGCGGTACGGCAACACGTCGCGCAGAATGCCCTGCGCGTTCATCGCGCGCACAAAGCCCCAGTAGGTGATGGTCATGTGGCCGTAGTTGAGGAGCTGGCAGCCCGTGCACAAGGACACCATCCAGTTGAGCACGGTGTTGGCCGACTTGCCGAGCTGGAGGAAGCAGAGACAGCCAAAGCAGAAGGAGACGGCAATGGCAAGGTACGGCACGCCCTGCTTGTTGGTGATGGAGAAGAACCGCGGCGCGT
>JAJMSD010000203.1:0-12505 GCA_030558265.1 [Candida] pseudocylindracea
CGCGCCCGGGCCCGCACCCGGGCCCGCGCCGGACCGTGTGCTCCGCGCGGCCCCGCAGCGAGCGCGCGGCCCTCCCGCGTTGCCACAGGAACTGGCGCCCCCGCACCCGGCCGCGCGAGGCGGGCTGCGCATGCCGATGGCGCCGGCCGACGCACCAATGAGCATAGCCCGGAAGGAGGCTTGCGCGGCACAAGGCGGATCAATCGCCGCGGCGACTGACGGCGCCAGGGGCAGGAGGCCAGCCACGGACGGCTGCGCCCCGCCCCGCCGCCGCTGCTCCGCCCCGCCGCACGCCCCACCGCCGCCCGTCCGCGCCGCGAGCCGCCGCACGTGCCGCACGTGCGTGCCGGGAGCGCTGTCGAGAGTTTGAGCGGAGATTCCGCAGCCGGGGCCGGCCCCGCGCTCGTCCGGCAGCCGGCACGCAGCGGGCCCGCGTGCAGCGCCGCGTGGCTGTTCCTCCCCGGCCGCGCCGGCCCCGGCACCCCCCGTCGGCCCAAAGGGGCAATGCGCCGCCGCGCGTCCCAGAACGGCAATTGCCCCCTTCGGCAGGACGCGCACGTGCCACACGTGCTGCCGCGTCTACGTGTGGGCACCGGCGCGCGCGCTCCGGGCTTTCCGCACCATGTTTGATCTCTCGCAGTTCTGGGACGAGCTTGCCGCGCAGTTCGAGGGGCCGAAGGCGATCCGGCTCGTGGCGATCGTCGGCGGCTACGTGCTCTTCCGCCGTCTCTTCCTCTCGCACGTGCGCACGTCGCAGTTGAAGCTGCAGTTGCGCGACGACCAGCACGACAAGGAGTACGACCTTGCCACCAACCCGGACGAGATGTTCGACCGCCTGGGCGTCTCGAGCGCCATTGCCGACTCCGCCAAGCAGCAGGTCGAGTTCGGCTGGGGCAACAAGACCCGCCGCAACAACAAGTTGGCGCAGCAGGTGTTGGAGGAGCGCTTTGAGCGCATGGCCGCCCACGCCACCGCCGACGACGACAAGGACATTGAGCAGTACTTGGAGGACTAGCCCCCGTAATCCGCGCCCGTGCACGTTTGTGCGTGTGTGCAACAAAACATCGCCCACCGCATCTCTTCCATGAACAAGGTATGTCGTGGCGCCGTGGCGCGCGTGTCGCCGCGCCGGCCCGCGCCTCCGTGCGCCGGGAGCCGCCTCCGCCGCAGCCACTAACTCCCCAGAACCAGCGGCCGAAGCCGAACGGGCCGCGCGACGCCCGCGAGCGCACACCCAAGAACGACAAAAAGCCCGAGGACCGCCCCCGCCGCGAGGCAATCCTCGACCTCGCCAAGTACCAGGACCAGCAGGTCCGCGTGCAGTTTGTCGGCGGCCGCGAGGTTGTCGGCACCTTGACGGGCTACGACCAGATGATGAACTTGGTGTTGGAGCAGGCCCAGGAGACGTTGCGCGACGCCGACAACAAGCTCACCGGCCAGACGCGCGCCTTCGCCAAGGTGGTTGTCCGCGGGCCCCTCCTCCTCACCATCCTGCCCGTCGACGGCAGCGGCGTCATCGAAAACCCGTTCGCCGCCCGCGAGTAGCCCCCGCGCCGGCGCACAGACGCACGGCCCGCAGCCGCTCCGAATCGATCGCCTCAACGGAAAAAAAAAACTCTTATCAGCCCATGTCCTCCGAACTCCCGTCGCTGGTGATCGAGCTCCCGCAGACGGCGCAGCTCCGCGGCCTCTACTCCATCATCCGCGATGGCAGCACGAACCGCGCCGACTTTGTCTTCTACTCCGACCGCATCATCCGCTTGCTTGTCGAGGAGGGCCTCAATCTCCTCCCCGTCGAGCGCAAGGACGTCGTGACGCCCGCCGGCAACCTGTTCGAGGGCGTGGGGTTCCTCGGCAAGATCTGCGGCGTGCTGATCATCCGTGCCGGCGAGCTGATGGAGCAGGGGCTCCGCGAGTGCTGCCGGCTGGTGCGCATCGGCAAGATCTTGATCCAGCGCGACGAGGAGACGGCCTTGCCCAAGTTGTTCTACGAAAAGTTGCCCCAGGACATCAGCGAGCGCTACGTCTTCCTCCTCGACCCCATGTTGGCGACCGGCGGCCTGGCAATGATGGCCGTCGAGGTGTTGCTTGCCCGCGGCTGCAAGCCCGAGCGCATCTTCTTCCTCAACTTGTTGGCCGCGCCCGAGGGCATTGCCGCCTTCCGCGAGCGCTTCCCCGACATCAAGATCATCACCGGCTGCGTGGACCAGTGCTTGGACGAGCAGAAGTTCGTCGTGCCCGGCTTGGGCGACTTTGGCGACCGCTACTACGGCGTGTAGAGCTCTGGCGCCTCCGCATGGCACTCCATTATAGTCATAAACACCTCGTGTGGATCAACTCCGGGTTCTCCTGGTACTCGCTCGCCTCCACCCACATCTTCTTGAACGTCAGAAGCCCCGCGACAATCAGCCCGCCGATCCACGTCGAAAAGCGGCGCTCCGGCGGCGCGTAGATCCTCACCTTGGTCCCCGCCGCCACCCCCGCCCGCAACTCCCCGAGAAGCCGGTCCCCAAACCCCCGCGTCAACGTCGTCCCCCCGCTCAACACCACCGTCTGGTACAACGCCGGCCGTAGATCGAGGTCCACCTTCTGGATCGCCTCCTGGAGCGCCATGTGCACCGGCAACGCCTCCAGCCCCACCAAGTGCGGTGCAAAGAGAATCTCCGGCGCCCGGAACCGCTCCGCCCCGACCCGGATCTGCTTCCCGTCCGGAAGCCGGTAGTCCGCAAACACCGCCAGCTCGCCCCCCGCCCCGCTCGGCATGTACCGGAACGCTTCCCACTCCTTCTCCGCCTTCACCGGGTCCTTGGCCACGTGGCAGAGCTGCTCCTTCACCTCCCGCGCAATCTCCTTCTCCGCGCTCGTCTGGAGCAGCACCCCGCTCTTGCGCAACAACAACTGGAGCTGCTCCGTCACGTCCCGACCCGCGAGATCCACCCGCCGCACCGCGCTCGAGAGACTGAACCCCTCGTACACCGGCACCGCGTGGCTCACGCCGTCCCCGACGTCGAGCACCACGCCCGTCGTGCGCCCGCTGGCGTACAACGCCAACACCGCCTGGAGCAGCACGTACAACGCCGGCACCCCGAACGTCTCGAACATGAGCTGCGCCGCCCGGTCCCGGTTTGCGCGCGGGTTGAGCGGCGCCTCCGTCACCAACACCGGGTGCTCCTCCGTCGCGAGCTGGAGCCCCTCCTTCATGGCGTGCGCCCACAAGAGCTCCATGTCGTTCCAGTTCGTCACCACCCCGTGCTCCATCGGGTACGCAAGCCGCAACAAGCCGCGGTGCTCCTGCGCCGCGCCGCCCACATACGTGTCCTGCTCCAACGCGCCCGTCATGACGCGCTGGTACTTGGGCCGCCCCACCATCGCCGGCGCGTACACCTTCGGCCGCTCCTCGCCCGCAAACCCGGCCTTGAGCGTCCCGCTGCCGTTGTCAATAACCACCGGCTGGTTAAAGAGCATGTCGTGTTGACGCTACATCTCATCCTCCTCCAGAAGCGTCGGCGCCGAAAAGTCCCCCACCTCCACCGCCTCCGGCCGCACAAAGCTCCCGTGGCACGGCGCGCACCGGAAGTACGCCCGCCCCTTGACGCTCCCGTCGTTCTTGCCCAATGGCTCGTCAAACTCCACCCCCGCCCACACCCCCGCCGCGAGCTCCGCCACCGGCCCCACGTAGCGCACGTAGCCCACGCGCACCGACCCCACGCGGCACCGCTGCCCCGCCGCAAGCCCTGCCGCCGCCGCCGCCTGCGCCGCCGCCGCCTCTGCCTGCGCCGCCGCGTACCCCGCGCTGAACCGCCCCAACCCCTGCGTCCGCTTCCACGCCAACACCAGGTCCGCGCGCTGCGCGTACTGCTCCTCCAGCAACACGTACGCGTCCTCCGTGCCGCCCGCCTTGAGCCCGGCCGCCACCCGCAGAAGCTCCAGCTCCGGCTGCGTGTCGCTCACGTGGACGCGCAGCTCCGCGCGGATGTCCACGCTCCCCACAAGCGCGCTGTCGGCTGCCGTCACGTCCACCGCCGCGTCGCCCACGCCGTGGTACACCGCGAGGTGCATGTCCGCCGGCCGCACGCCCGTCACCGGCTCCAACTTCTCCTTCAACTCCCCGAGTGTCCACGCCGCCAGCACCCGCCGCTCCGCCAGCACCAACTCCAGCGTGATGAAGACGGAAAACATGTGTGCAATGTTCGCCACGGCTGCTTGCTTGGCCGGGCGCCGGCACGCCGCGCTCCGCGGCCCCGACCGCTGCGGCCGCCGCGCGCTGGCCGCCGCGCGCTTCCTCCTTGCCCTGCGGATGCGCTTGGGCCCCGGCGCCTCCGAGCGCGACGTGCGCGCGGCCGTCCGCCGTCTCGAGCAGATGGCGGCGGCCGAGCCGCTTCCCGCGCTGCGCCTCGTGAGCTTCCGCTGCGGCAGCTACCCCGACGACAGCGGCACGGTGCGGCCGCTGATGCTGGCCCACGCCGTGTGGAGCCTGCCGCTGGAGACGGCGCGCGCGGAGCTCGTGCGCGTGTTGCTGGCCATCACGGGCACGCGGCGGGCAGGGGCGCGAGTGCCGTCCGACGAGCCCGCGGCGTGGTTCTTCTACGAGGACACGGTGCCGCTGCGCCACCCGTACCACGCGACGCTGCTCCCGCTCTCCATTGCCTCCGCCGTCGAGGACTAGACATGCACTCAATACGTACTGCTGTTGTTCTGGGCGTCCGTCACCTTCGCACCGGTCACCTCGATGAGAAGCATCACGGCGTCCGCCTCGACAAAGCTGCGCGCCTCCGGGCACCGCGTCAACAACTCACGCTGGTAGTCCGCCAGCTCCGCGTCCTCCAAGAGCCGCGCGCTCCCCGCAAGCGTCACCGACAACTCCACCAACTGCCGCTGGTTGAGATTGCGCAAGAGCAGCATGAGGTCCAGGTCCTGCAGCCCGCCCACCGCCGAGTAGTCGTGCACGAGGAGCAGCACCTGCGGGTTGGCGCGGATGTTGGCCACCTTCACCGAGTCGCGCGGCAGCAGGAGAATGAGGAGGTGCCGCTGCTGGCAGCTGTCAAAGTGGTGGATGTAGTTCATCAACAGCACGTGCGGCTCGTGCGTCACCGGGTTGGCCGTCGCAAGGTGGATGTACTTGCCCTGCTCGAGGAGCGCCACCACGTTTGCAGGAAGAGACGACATGGGCGATGAGACACCGCTGCGCGTTTCTTCCATGAAGACCGACGCCGATGGCTGGTCGCAGGTTGCGCGCGACTTGCAGGACGAGTTCGAGCCCATCCAGCAGGTGGCCGTGAGCGACGGCGACCCCATTCTCCGCGTCCTCCGCGGCGAGCGCGACCGTCTCGACAGCGAGCACGCCGCCAAGCGCCCGCGCCTCGTCTTTGCCAGCGGCATCAGGGCCGCCGTCCTCGCGCAGTTGCTCCGCCCGCACGCCGACACCACCACCGCGCTCTCGCTGCTTGCGCCCGCCATCCTGGACCTCGACCTTGTGCTCGAGCACACCGTGCGCGACCGCGAGGGCCAGCTGGTGTTGCTTGTTGGTCCCGCCGGCGCCGGCAAGTCCACCGTCGTCGCGCGGGCTCTCGCGCGCCTTGCCGCGGTCTACCCCAAGCAGTTCATTGCCGTGCGTATCTCGGGCCGCTTCCACCCCACCGAGAAGGCGGCCCTCAGCGAGATTGCGCGCCAGTTCGACGCGCAGTTGCACACCTCCTTCGAGGAACAGGTGGCCGGCGACAAGCTCTCCCGCAAGAGCTTTGGCGACACGGTGCGCGCGCTTCTCGACACGCTACACCGCGATGGCACGCGCCAGCAGGACGCCGGCCGCACCGTGGCCGTCGTGTTCGTCGTCGAGGCGCTCGAGCAGTACACCTCGAGTGCGCGCCAGCTGTTGCTCTACAACTTGTTCGACCTCTCGCAGGCCTCGTCCACGGCGGTGCTGGTGGTGGGCGTCACCACGCGGCTCACCACGCGCGAGCAGTTGGAGAAGCGGGTCAAGCTGCGCTTCTCCCAGCGCCTCATCAACATCACCCCCGCCGGCTCGCTCGCCGACTTTACTGCCCGCTGCAAGGAGCACCTCTGTGTCGACAGTGCGCGGGTGGGGGTGGAGCCTGACGCCGCCGCCGCGTGGAACGCCCACATCGACGCCTTGTTTGACGACGCCGACGGCGAGCCCGCGGCACTCGTGCGCTCGCTCCACCTCACCTCCAAGAGCGTGAAGGAGTTCTGCAACCACGCCGCCTACGCCGTCATGCAGGTGTCCAGCACGCAGCCGGCGCCGCGTGCCGCTGACTTTGCCGTGTACCGCCGCTTGCTGATGCCTTCGTTTGTCGAGTCCGCCGTCGGTGCGCTCTCCGACCTTGAGATGACGCTTCTCGTGTGCGCCACGCGTGCAATGGACAAGATGGAGCTCGAGGTGGTGAACTTCAAGCTCGCGCACCAGGAGTACACCACCGAGCTTGCGGCGATACAGCGCCAGCTGTCGGCCGTCGGCACCTCCGCGTCCGCCGCCTCCAGCGCTGCCGGCCTCGTCGTGTCGGCCGTGAGACAGTGGCTGCGCGACGCGTGCGCCGTGGCGTGGGAGCGTCTCCAGGAGGTGCGTCTTGTTGTCGAGCCGCCCCACGGGGCCGGCATCAGCTCCACCTCCTCCTTCAACACAAACACCAGCGGCCGCCACGCCTCCGCCTTCACGCTTGCCAGCAACAACACCACCGACGACGAGAGCCGCATGGTGTCCGTCGTGGTGTCGCTCGACGAGTTGGCGCGCCTCCTCCCCACCCGCAGCCATCTCCGCCAGCTCACCCGCTTGTAGCGATTGCCAATGCCTACCCGCCGTGCGCCGGGCCGCGGCCACGCCACCCCTCCAGCACGAGAAGCTTGGGAAGCGAGTCCGTCTCCATCAATCGGTACATGTGTCGGCCCACCTCGGCGTACAACGGCGCTATGCACGCGAGCACGCGCTCGGCGTCGGCAATCGCGGCCGATGTCGGTGTCAATGGCGGCACCGCGCCGTCCGTGGTCGGCGCGGGTGCCGTCGTCAACACCTGCCCGATTGCCTCGCGCGTCGTGTGGTCGATGTTGAGCTGGCACGGTGCCCCGGGCGCCACGTACAGCGCGTACACCGTGTACACGCACGCAAGACACTCGTGGCCGAGGCCCGAGATGGCGCGGTTGCGCGCCTGTCGCCGCTTGTCGCCGCCGCCGCCCTGCTGCTTCTCCCGCACCATCTGCCGGTACCCACGGTACACGTCGCGGAAGCGCTCGAGTTCGAGGTACACGTCGAGGTTCTCGGGGCAGAGCAGCTCCTCCAAGTGCTGCCGCAAGAGAAAGCGCGTGCCCGGGTCCAGTAGCACCTCGCGAAGCGTCGGCGGCGTGTCTGCATCCGCGCCCCCGCTGTCGGTGCACGGCGGGGCCGCCTCCGTGCCGTCGCCGGGGCCACGGGCACCGTCGCCGTGCAGGTGCCACCGCACGAGTGACTGGCCCAACGGCGTGAGCGTGTAGCGCGACTGGCGCGTCGCCAGAAAGCGCGCGCTGCCGTCGGCCGGGCGCACCAAGCCGCTGCGCACAAACCAGCCCGCCATCTCGACGGCCTCGAGCGGCAGCACGAGGTCGGTGCAGTCCATGAGCCACTGCACCGCGGCCTTGCCCGAGAAGGCGGTGCTGCTGCCGTCGGCTAGCCGCACGCCCGTCCGGCTCACGTAGTACTGCGTGTGGGCGTCCAGCTCGGGGTTGGTAAAGTAGCGGTGGGCGTACGGCGACGGCTCTGCCCGGGGCCTGCTCTCGCCGGCACCCCGGTCCTGTTCCCACCAGCTGTCCAAGGCCGCGGCCGTGTGCCTGCGGCGCGCCACCGTGTCGGGTGGGTTGGCGGAGCAGTACACGTTGGGTGCGGGGCCCATGAAGCTGGCAAACACCAAGTGCACCAACGAGTCCGAGTACACGACGGCGTCGGTGGTGGGGAGACGGTCGAGCACCACCAAGTCCATCAGGTCGTAGCGCGAGTCGACAAACAGCGGCACCAGGGCGGGGTCCACGCCCATGCGCAGACAGAAGCGCGCCACGGTGGCGACGCCCTTGGCGGTGGGCTGCCACGCGGTGCCGGGCTTGGGCACGTGGCGCGTGCGGTCGGCAGGGCAGTGGATCAAGCGGGCCTCGGCAAACCACGCGAGGAACGTGTGGGCCAACGCCGGCTGGATGGCGTAGGCGACGTGCGTGGTGGTGGCGGCCAGCTGGAGCTGGAGCGAGAGCGCCCCCATGGCAGCCACCATCCGCCCGTACAGGTGCAGGTGCGGGTGGCGGCGCGCCAAGAGAGCGCGGGGCCGCGCAGGGACGTTCTCGAGCACCACCATGGCGGCGGCAAAGATCTCGTGGAGCTGCTTGCTGACGACGCGCCCGGTTGCCGTCCTGGCAAACAGGCTCGACAGCAGCTGGTGGAGGGTTGCGGGTGCGGAGGCCGCGGAGGGGGTCGCGGAGGACCCTGCAGAAAACACGCTTGACGACACAGGCGGCAACATCCGGAGAGGGGGGCCCTGCGACAGCCGCCTGCCGCCCGCTTATGTACTGGCGGCGGCGAGGCGGCGCTACGCCGTGTGCGTGGCGGCTGAAACGGATGGGGCGCACCGCCGCACTAGCGCCGAAACCCTGGCGAGACGCTCTACGCACGCTGCCAACGAGTGTGTATTGTGCCGGCGGGGACTCCCGCCGTGGTGCATGCAGCCCGTTCCCCCACGGGGCCGTCCTAGTTGATGGGCTCCAAGGTGGAGCCCAGCTTGATGGTGGCCCAGCCAATCAACCGCCAGTGCTTCTCGATTCTGCGCGAGAGGGCAATCTTCTCGTTCACCTCCGTGCACGCGGGCAGCGTCAACTGCAAGCGCGCCATGTCGGCCTTGACGGCCACGACACGGGCACCGGTGGCGGTGGAGCCGATGTTGACCATCAACACCTCGTTCTGCTCCAACTTGCGCACCTTGGCCTGCTTGGAGCCGCCGTCGGTCTTGACACCGAGCAAGCGACGCAACAAAAAGTAGTTGATCTCGATGTCGGTGTAGATCGACGGGAGGTTGCCCTTGGCACCGACAACCTGGCCCACAAGGCGGTCGGCACGGCAGAGCGTGGGGTCGACCTTGGTGCCGACACCGATCAAGCCACCGGGAACGGCAAACTTCAAGTCGTTGTGCTCGGCAAAGAGCGACACGATGCGCGAGTAGATGGGCTTGCACTGGATCTTGCCGTTGTCGTCCTTGGTGACGATGCCGGGACGGATCTCGATCTCGTCGCCGATGCGGAACACACCCGTGAGGATGGAGCCGCCGGCAACACCGCCCTTCAAGTCGTCGATCTCCAGGCCGGGCTTGTTCACGTCGAAGGAGCGGATCACAATCAACCGCGGCAGCGCCTGGAAGTCGCGCGGCGGCACCGGGATGGTGTTGACAATGAACTGGTTCACCGCGTCGATGTTGTACTTCAACTGCGCCAGAATGGGCACAATCGGCGCGCCGTCGGCAATGGTGCCGCGGATGAACTTCAAGATCAGCTTCTCGTGGTCCAACGCCGACTCCTCGCGCATGAGGTCCACCTTGTTCTGGAGAATGATCACGTGCTTCAACTTCATGATCTCGATGGCGGCCAAGTGCTCCAGCGTCTGCGGCTGCGGGCACGACTCGTTGCCAGCAATGAGCAAGAGCGCGGCGTCCATCACGGCGGCTCCGGACAACATGGTGCTCATCAAGATGTCGTGGCCGGGGCAGTCCACGAACGACACGTGGCGCACAAGCAGGTAGCGGCCAGAGCACCCGGGGCGCTTGCACTTGGGGTGGATCTCCTTGTCCAGCTTGAACAGCGCGTAGCAGTCCGGCTCGGGGCACTCGGGGCTGTCGCACTTGTAGATCTTGGCGTTCGCGTAGCCCAACTTGATGGTAATGTTGCGCTCCAACTCGTCCTTGAAGCGCACCGTCTGCACGCCACTGATGGCCTTCACCACCGTCAGCTTGCCGTGCGCCACATGGCCAATCGTGCCGATGTTGATCGTGGCCTGGCGGTTGATGATGTCCGGCGAGAGCGGCGTGAGCTGCGAAAAGTCGGGCTGGTCCGGCTGCTCCGGAAGACCCCCGCCCTCCTCGAACTCAAGGCGCAAGCGCTCCTTCTCCGCCTCCTCGTCCGGCTCCGCAAACAGCACCGTCTTCTTCGTCTCCCCCTCCACCTCGAGCTCCTCCCCGCTCTCCACATCGTGTTCGTACATCGCGTCGTCCTCCTCTTCCACGGTTCCGCCGATGATAATATCCGGCACAGCGTCCTGGAGCAGCGTCATGGTTGGTGGCGGTTTGTGTCGGCCGGTGATGGGCGTGAAAAAAGCTGGAGAAATGTGTCGTGCTGGGATGTATGCACGGGACATAAATTACACACGCACGAGCAGCCGCTCGCGGCGGACCGAGCCGGACGCGGCGCCGGGCGGCGCCGGGGCAGCCGCCTCGCGCTCACGGCCCCTCGCTCCCCCCCGCGTACTCGTCCATGTTGAACGCAAAGTCGTTCATCATCAGCTCCACGTTCTTCCACAACATGCTGTTGTCCCAGTCCCCGTCCAACACCGCGCCCGGCAGGTCGTTGAGCGAAAACAACAGCAGCACCAGCGGCACGTCTTCGGCTGGCGTCGGCCGCCCCAACGGACTTGGCTGGCCCGGGCTGTACGCGGTGCCCTCCGCCCGCCGCCGTCGCGCAAGCATCTCCTCCGGCGGCAGCTCGCTCATGATCCGCGCCAACAGCCCGCCCGTGGGCGTCACCGCTATGGGCTGCGGGTCGAGCGGCACCGTCTGGATGATCTGCCGCGCGTGCGACTCGTGGTTTTCGTTCGACAACCGCCGCCCGCCGCCGTTCCGGGCCGCCACCGGCGGGCGCGGCTCGTTCCCGTGGACGCTCCCGTGGACGCTCCCGTGCGTGCTCTCGTGGGCGCTCTCGTGGGCGCTCCCGTGCGCACTCTCCTCCCGCACCGAGCTCTCCGTCCGCTGCCGCGGCAACACAATCATCCCCACACGCGTCCGCAACACCCACAAGCAGTCGAAAAACACACTGGCCGCCAGCTTGCCGTTGATGTGCACCCCGAGCGTCATCATGCCCTGCGCATTCATCGCCAGGAACAACAGCCACATGCTCCGCATGATGCCCAGCAGGCGGTACGCTAAGTCGTGCCGCAAGATCAGCGCCTGCATCGCCAACTGCACCGCGTGGTGGTACATCTCGCGCCCCGTGCCCAAGTCGAGCGCCAGCAGGAGCGGCAGGTGGTACAACTTGGCCACCACGCACGCCGCTTGCCAGAGCGTGAGAATGTACACCGCCGGCAAGTAGCGCACAAACCGCGGGTGCCGCTGCGTGCTGCGGTGGCAGTGCGCAAGGAGCGCCACCGCCGCGTTGTACGCCTTCACGAGCCCGCGCTGGAGCTGGAACGGCGCAAGCCGCTGCGCGTCGAGAAAGTAGTAGCTGCACAAGTGCACGCGCGCCGCCAACAACTGGAACTGGCGGTAGGCGTCCACGGTGCCAAACTGCGGCAACTGCAGCTCCAACTCGGCCAACTGGCCCTCGAGCACCAGCAAGAGCGGCACCCGCTCCACCGCGTCAAGCACCCCCAGCGTGGCGATTATGTTGGTGTTGAGCGTCTTGGCGGCCTGGTCTTCGAACTGCGCCACCAACGACATCTGCCGGAGCGAGCCCGAAATGTGGTCTGCTGCCGCCGCCACGATCGAGCACAGCGTCGACGTGCCGCGCCCACGCTGCGGGTAGAGCACCAGCGCGTCAAACAGCACAAACGCCGGAAAGCCGAACGCCGTGGCTATCACCTGCAGCACAATGTTGCAGCCGATCCAGGTCTGGAGGTTTTCGTGTGCGATCGGCAGCGGCGTCGTCTTGCCACCCGTGCCCATGCCGCCCGCGGAGTCAAACGCGTTCGACAGCATGCCCTGTGGGTGGTGCAAGCCGAGGCGGAACGCGTTGAACATGGCTGTGCCCACGGTTGTCCACGACGTGTCGGCGCTTAACAGCGACGTGATCGGCGGCCAGTATGTGTAGAGAAGGAACGCCTGCACCAGGTACACCAGCAGATCGTTGAGAATCGGCTCGTCCAACTCGCTCGGGTTGTAGCGCGTGATGGGCAGAATGGTGATTTCCAGGAGCACCGCCTTGAGCTCGGGCACGAGGCGCCGGAGAAGCTCGTGCGCGTTGTTCACCGGCGCCCGCCGTAGGCCGGTGAGCATGATGGTCCAGAAGAGCGCCGGGCAGAGCCGGTGGATGCGTGCGGGGCCCTTGAGCACGTCCACCACCGGAAGAATCGGGTGGTAGTTGGTGGCGTACTCCTGGAAAAGAAGGGCAATCTGCAGCGTGTCGAGCGTGACATCGCCGAGCAGCTGCGGCGGGCAGTCGAGGAGCTCGTCCGTGACGGGGCACGTGGGCACGTGGAGCGGGCTGCCGGTGTCGGCGGCCGGCACCACCGCGGGAGCGTGCGCCACGCGCGGCGGCGGCGGCACGCGCGGTCCCGGCGGCA